>PVJL010017487.1:0-18092 GCA_004026885.1 Lyroderma lyra
ATACAAAAATTAACTCAAAATGGATTAAAGACCTTCATATAAGACCTGCAACAATAAACTGTATAGAAGAAGACATAGGTACTAAACTTATAGACCTAGGACTCAAGGAGGACTTCATGAACCTGTCCTCAAAGGCAAGGGAAGTAAAAGCAAAAATAAATGAATGGGACTATATCAAACTAAAAAGCTTCTGCACAGCGAAAGAAACTATCAACAAGGCAAAGAGGCAGCCAACTGAATGGGAGAAAATAGTTGCAAATAATGCATAAGATAAGGGTCCAATATCTAAAATATATAAAGAACTAATAAGACTTAACCACAAAAAAACAAACAACTCAATTGAAAAGTGGGCAGAACTAAACAGACACTTCTCCCATAAAGAAATACAAATGGCCAGCAGACATATGAAAACATACTCATCCTCATTAGCTATCAGGGAAATGCAAATCAAAACCACAATGAGATACCACCTTACACCTGTGAGAATGGCTATTATCGACAAAACAAGGAATAACAAGTGCTGGAGGGGATGTGGAGAAAAAGGAACTCTGGTACACTGCTGGTGGGAGTGCAAACTGGTACAACCACTGTGGAAGGCAATGTGGAGGTTCCTCAGAAAATTGGGAGTGGAGCTACCATTTGACCCAGTAATCCCCCTTCTGGGGATCTACCCAAACAACTTGAAAACCTTTGTCCACATTATGTACCCCAATGTTCATCGCAGCGCTGTTCACAGTGGTCAAAACATGGAAACAACCAAAGTGCCCTGCAACAGATGACTGGATAAAGAAGCTGTGGTACATATACACAATGGAATATTACTCAGCTATAAGAAAAGATGAAATATTGCCATTTGCAACAAAATGGATGGACCTGGAGATCATCATGCTTAGTGAAATGAGCCAGACAGAAAAAAACAAAGAAGTGTATGACTTCACTCATATGTGGAATACATAACTGAAAGAAAAGAAAAACAGAAATGAACAAACAAATAACCCATGGACACAATGAACAATTTAATGTTTATTTGGGGATGAGTGGGTTAGGGAGGGGAGAAAGGGGAGGAGGTGGGAGAGGAGAAAGGGAAGCTAAATATACGGTGATGGAAAGAGAAGTCACATTAGGTGCTGAACTTATTATACAAGTTGACAATGCACTGTAGAAGTGTATGGCTGAAACCTATGTAATCCTTGCTAACAGATGTCACCTCAATAAGTCTAACAATAAAAATGAATTTAAAAAATTAAAAAAAAATAATAAAATAAAATAATGATTTAGATTATTGTAGTGGAGCTTCAGTGGTGCAATCGGTTAGCTCGCGGTACTTATACAGCCGTAGAATATTGTAGTGACATAATTTTGTTACTTATATTATTTAACTTTTTTTTGGGGGGGGGAGTTAGTTCCCTGGCTAGGAACCAAACCCAGGCCACAGAGTTGAGGGCGCTGAAGCCTAGCGATTACACCACCAGGGAACCCTCCTCTTATATTATTTAAATAAGAGTACATAACCTTTATGCTTTCAGATACATGCATATGTAATACATATTAAGACATTCATTCTTAGTAATGAAAAACTGGAAAAATTTTAAATGTCACTTTTTATTATTTCTGAATAATGAGGTTATGTTTTCTACTAGTTTCCAATAACAAGAATCCATTTTAGTTTAAGCAGAAAGTTATTTAAATAAAAAACAAGGAAGCTTACATTAATCAGAAGACCAGTGTGAGTAGACTCAGTTCCTGTGGGAGCAAAAACGCCTGTTTGTTTTTTCTAGGGAACAGTAGTGTATTCCATTATTTCAAAGCTGAGTAATCAGGAAGCTGTGCCAAAAGTACTGGCTCTAAAATCACACTACTTTTTCTACAATCCCCACAGTCAAACTGTTTGACCCATCTGTGACATCTACAATGCTAACTAGAAAACTCTTGAGACCTCAATTATAGCTCAGTTTCTGAACTTCTTACAGTGCAGCTGCAGCGGCATGGCCTTTACCCAAAAACATCCATATCTGCTGTCATAATCTCGTCCATATGCAGCTATTTGGCAGACACTATGATTCATGCAAGATCTATTTGGAAGTTTGGGGAAATTTTGGAAGCCCTGTCCTCAGTATTCCAGTCTCTCAAGCTTAGTAAGAAACATGAGAGAAAGCCATTATGCAATATTTCCCACCCAGATAGTGTTAAATTGCTTCTTTTAGATTATATCTTTTACCCAATGGTCTGGAATAATTTTTGTTTTAAATCTAAATATAGTTATTAGCATTTACAGAGCACCTGTATTATAATGTGTACAAGAACACATTAATGGAAATTAAAGTTCATGTCTCCATTTTAGTAACTTTTCTCAACAATTTTCTGTGATTTATAATTTATCCATATCTTTTTAAAAGGGTACACTGTCAACCTTAATGCTTTATATGAATTGGAGTGTTAAAAATATCTTGAGCATAATCATCAAATCTATTTTCAACTATTATTCTATGGTTCACTGTATTTAGGTTTTGTTAAAGAGGAGTTTAATTTAACTATTGCTTAGCTTTTACTAATTATACCTACACTATTCAATTTTATTTGTCATTTTTTTAAACAGGTGAGAAAGTAATATTTTGCTTCATGTTACTTGTCTTAATTCAGAAAGTTTATCCTCAAATAAAATAAACAAAAAGACTATTTTTTTTTAAATTGAAGTAATCCTATATCAAGAGATTCAACCTGGAACCCATCTGGAATTGAGCAGTTCTACACTTGTAGTGCTTAGCAATAACGCTATTATTATTACTATTAGTCAGTATTACATTTTTTAACTAAAAAGCTATATAAATTATCCTCAGCCCTTAAAAGGTTTTATCCTTCAAATAAAATATGATATGTAGGTTGCTAATATTCTGATTTTCTTTATGAGAAAACAGATCCATAGAAGAAATTAAATACCTTGGACAAAGTCAGAACTTGTTAAATAGCAGAACTTGATTTTCATCAAACAGAGTTTTCATCAAACTCTTTTGCTGGTCCCATCTTGGTTATCATTGCTTTGTAACAAATTGTACAAACTGGGTTGCTTAAAACCACACATCTTTATTA
This sequence comes from Lyroderma lyra, assembly GCA_004026885.1. Taxonomy (NCBI): domain Eukaryota; kingdom Metazoa; phylum Chordata; class Mammalia; order Chiroptera; family Megadermatidae; genus Lyroderma; species Lyroderma lyra. Next base: position 3,088 of record PVJL010017487.1, read on the forward strand.
TCTTAGGGTTTCTGTGGGTCAAGATTGGCAAGGTTTAGCTGGATTTTTCACTAAGAATCCCATATGGCTTCAATCAAGGTATCTGCTGGAATCCATTCTATCTGTAAACTTGACTAAGGCAAAGTTTACCTCCAGGTTCACTTGGGGTTTTGGTAGAATTCATTTACTTGTACTGTAGGACTGAGGGCCCATTTCTGTGTTGGCTGCTGGCAGATTAGATACTTGCCATGTGGGTCCTGCAGCATGGTTGCTTACTTCTTCCAGGGCAGCTAGGTAGAGAATCTCCAGAGCAATTAGCTAGAATATGGATCCTCATACAATATAACACAATCACAGGAGTACTATTTCACCAACTTTGTCACATTTTATACATTAGAAACAAGTCACAGGTCACAGCCACACCTAAGGGCGGTGCAGTTATGACACCAGCAGGCAGAAATTATGGAGGGTAACTCTTGGGTCAGTCTGCAACATTTGACCCTCAACCTCCCAATGACTTTTGCCTCTTGCAAATGAAAAATACATTAACTAGTCCACATCTCAAACTCTCAAAAGTCTCATTATAATTTAATTACAGCATTTGTTCAAAGGATCTAAATTAAATCTATATTTGGATGAGGTTATTTAGGTGTAGTTTCTTGATTTATTGACCTGTTAAAATAAAGAGACTGATTATACCAACACATGCCACATACAGCAGTGGAACAGGCATTGAATAATAGCTATAAACATTCCCATCCATAAATGGGAGGTAGAAAGGAGTCAGTGGACTACAGCAGTTCTGAAATACAGTAGGGCAAATGTTGACCACTTTCTTGTCTAGGTGTCTATTCCTGGAAAGAAATGACAATGACTCAGATCCCTCTCTGGGTCCTTGATTTTGTCTTCCAAGTCATTATTTTCTTCTTGTGGGAGATCACATATGTTTTATCAGCCTGCTTCTTGCCTGTAGACTTCTGGGATTCAGGCAGTCCTTCTATTAAAATTTCCACTTATCTCAGTTCTTGCTGGCAGTATTTTTGAAAAAAAATTCTCAGAAAACTTTATATGCTTTCAGTAGATGTTACCAACCACTATTACAGATCTTTTCAAAATAAGCTCTTCACCAGCAGAGAATGCTGAGATGTTCGCGGCACAACACCTTTAAGTTTTCTAGAGCCTCAATGGTTTGTTTAGAGAATGTGTAAAGCACAAGATTAAGAATTCTTAATCCTTCAAAGGACCTTTTGCATAGCTGAATACTCTGATCTTCTGAACTTTTGAAAGTTTTAGCAAAATGCTGTAGTCAATCTTTGCTTTCTTTTTCTCTAGATCACACTTTTTAAATAGTGCTTAGAAGCTATTTCTTAATATTTACATCCTTTGCTACCTGAACATGTTGAGAATTTTCAAAATTATTGAGTCCTATTTCCTTTTAATCTAACAGTTTTTCCCTCAATTTCTCTTTCTTTTCCAGCATTTTACAATAACCAATAAGAAGGAACCAGTAGGCATTCAGTATTTTACTTGAAAATCTCCTTAGCTATCTATCCATGTTCATCCCTTAAGTCTGCTTATCTATATATCTTATGAGATAATTTTGCTTAATTTTCTGCTATCACATAACAAGGATCCATTTTTCTCCAGTTACTAATAACATATTTCTCACAGGCTTTTGAGCTCTCACGGTTAGTATTTTTAAGGTCCAGATTATTCTTATTTTCTATTCAAAACAATTTAGCATTTCTCTAAATTTAACACTTCAAAATTTCTCCAGCCTCTACCCACTTCCTACTTTCAAAGCTACTGCCACATTTTGAATTATTTGTTACAGCAGCACCTCATTTTCAGGTATCAAAATCTGAATTAACATTTATTGCTTCTTAATAAATTGTCACAAAATTAGTAGTTTAAAACAATGCACATTTGTTATCTCACAGTTTTTAAATGTCAGAATTTAGAGTTCTATTAATCTGTGTCTTCTGTGTAAGGCCTTACAAAGCTACAACCACGATCTCAGCATGGAAGTTTTCTCATCTGTAGATTCAAATGAGAAAAAATATACTTCCATGCTCACTCTGATAGTTGGCAGAGCTCATGGTCTTATGTCTTTATGACTGAGATTTCAACTTCTTGCTAACTGTTGGCTAGGACTTCAATCTCAGCTTCTAGTGGCTGCCATCATATTCTTATTAAATGGACCATCAAAACTGACTGCTGTCTTACTCAAAGCCAACTAAAAGGAATGATTATCTAGTGTCTATCTGCTAAGACTATAATGTCTTTTATAATGTGACAAAATTACAGAAATGATATAGTGCTTCCCATCATCACTGTCATATTCTATTGGTTAGAAGCAAGTCACCCATTTCACTCACACTCAGGGGAAGGGCACCATGCATGGGTGTGAATACTAGGAGACAAGATCATAATAGGAACACCCTACAGTTTGTCCCCCACAGATCAAAACCCCAAGGTCTTATATTTCCTCAACTAGGCTTATTAATTTAAAATTTTTGATTTTTAATCTATAAAATGTATTTATCCTACAGAATGCTTTGATCACAACTGTCCTTACTACCCAAGCAGACCCATGTAATTATGATAATGGTGAAGTTTTTAGAAACTTAAACCTTCTCCATTAACACTATTATATACTGGTACTCATAATGACAATAACTCTTTTAGATAGAAAATAAAATATATTTATATATTATTTATGCATTTAAAATATATTATATTTAATATATTTATATGATTATTACTATAACAGTATACCTATATATTAATAGAACTTAAATTTAACAGGCAGCTAAAAATATTATCAAAATAGTTTAAAATGTATAAAAAAAGAGAACATCTAGGTTCCACAAAGTTGAATCTATAGTAAAACATTGTAATAATGTCATTCAGCATAAAACACAATTTAAAACTATTTAATAGTCAATTATTTAAATGGAGTCCTTCTTGCTTTTAGCTTTGATATTGTTTCTTCTAAATTATAGTGCATTTTAATGATTAATTAAGTATATATATGTGTGTGTGTGTGTGTGTGTGTGTGTGTGTGTGTATAATTTTCAAGTAACTGGTGTGTTTATTACTCAAAACTTCATTTGTCTGTTTATAAAGGTAAAATCTAATTCAAATACATATTTAATTTCTCTTTCTCAAAAGTATTATTTTCAATTGAGTCTTGCAAAGTAATTTAATTAGACTAGTTTTTCTTTATCTTCAGACAACGTTGCATTATAATCATTATAGGATGATGGCTTTCACTTATTTTTTAAATTTGTTTTACCCTGAAGTAAAATCTTGCATACAAAATGCCTTGTGACCAGTAACATTCCAAATACCTCTAGTAGGATGAGAAGAATAACAACCTTGAAAAATATTCAAACTCAAATGGAGAAATAGATCTCAAAATGAAAACTAAAAATTCATAATGTTTGTCTTTCTTTACTTAAGGGGGAGAGATACAAAAGAGTAATGGGGGTCAAATACATTGTGAAAGAAGGAGAATTGACTCTGGGTGGTGAACACAATGCATATATACATTGGGTGCCAAAAAAATGTATACACATTTTAAGAAAGAAAAATACTGTATTAAAATTATAATACTCAATATATACCCATAACAAAAGATGAATACAAGTCATATTTGACTTCTGCAACTACAAGAGATGCTCAAACTGGTTACCATCAGCATCCAGACTCTTCTGATTACAGTGAGCTTCTGCTTGACCAATGTTATCCAAAGTATCTACTTGTGTTGGTGCATGTGCTGTTTCAATTTCTTCCTGAAGTACTACCAGTGTAGCCAGTTTTCTATGGTGTACCATATCCTTTAAGGTCCCTCATAGGTAGAAGTCAAGGGGTGTTATGCCAGGAGAATGTAGGGGAAACTTAACGTTCTCAAATTTCAAATACCACTTCAAAATGGTTTTGTGCTCTTCTAATGACAACCATGCTTCCACCATTTGTTTTTTACTGTCCTTCCTGTCACCTGGTGATGCTAGCATTCATTTGATTAATGCCATCTTTTGAGTGAACATCATACTATGCATTGCTAACATAATTCAATTTCACTTCAAAAAGTAATACATAGATAGCAACTCTTAAAATGTATATACATTTTTTGGCATGTTGGTATATGATGTATTATAGAAAGGTATATTTGAAACTTATATAATTTTACTAACCAATGTCACCCTAATAAATACAACAAAAATTTAGAACAATAATAATAATTGTAAGATAAGATAATTTTTAAAAAAATCTACTGGTTAAGTTTTAGAATCAAACGTAATAAAAATATGACATAAGCTAGAAAGTAGTTGAATTTAATAGGAGTCATAAGCATGTAGTGTTAAAAAATTATTATTTAGTATACAAGGCCTAGGTAAAACTTTTGAGGATTTTTTAAAATAAAATTTACTTACTCAACTGAATTTTCTTTCACAACTAAATAAAAAAAATAATCCTAAAGATTATCTCTCTGTCAATTTGCAAAATTTATCATAAAAACAATTATTTAAAGATATAAAATAGTAAATGCATTGCTTTTTTCATTTTAACAGTAATATCTGTTAATTATATACTACTAAGCAGAAGATTTTACAGAATAAGACTTTAGAAGTCATCTACAATCACTCTAAAATAAGTATGATTATCAATTGCTTGTATAATTTCTCCTATTTTCTTATGGTTATTATGTGTATGATTCTAGTGCCTATAGTAGTATTGTCCAGTAGAAATATGTAATGCATGTAACATATGTAATTTTTAATTTCCTGATACATTAAAAGGTATATAAGAAGATGGGTGAAATAAATTTCAATAATATATTTTAAAACTACCTAATATGTACTAAATATACGACATGTGTGATGGTTAGTCAAATAATACATTATTCTGGAAGTTTATGTAAGGGTGTTTTAGTTGAGATTAAAATTTAATTCAGTGGACTTAGAATAAAGCAAATTGGTCTCACAATATAGGCCTCATTTAATCACTTTTAAGGCCTGAGTAGAATAAATTACTGATGTCTGAAAAAAAATATCTACCAGCTGATGGCCTTTGGGCTTGAATTACAATATAAATTATTCCCTGGATCTTCAGCCTGATGGTCAACCCTGCAGATTTTGGACATACCAAGCGCCATAATCATATTAGCCAATTCCTTAAAATGTTAATCTCTCTCTCTCTCTGTCTCTCTCTCTCTCTCATATACCACCCTACCGTACACACATTAACATCTTCTTGCTACTTGCTTCTGTTTCTATGGAGAACCCTAATAAAACATGTAATAAATTAAAAACATTAATGAATCATTGTAAATTTATTTTTATACCAATTCATCAAAATTGCTAGTGTACTTAAGACTTACAAAATATCTAATTGGAAGAAGCCACATCCCAAGTGATTAATAACTCCATAGGACTAGTGACTACTGTAGTGGGTATCACACGTTTATGGTATTTGAGGCTTGTCTCTTTATTTATTTTCTTTCTTTTCAATATATTTTAAATATTTTTATATTAATATATGCTTAAAATATTGTTTTAATATCTAACTATTAGCATATTCCATTGTATGAATGTAGTATAGTCTATTTTATGAATTTCTATTTTCATTGTTTAAAATATTTCTCATTTTTGGATTATATTAATAGGTAGTTTTGCCATTGGAATCTATTTATATGAAAAGTTTATATGCTTACCCTAGATTGATTTCTCAAGGTGAAGTTTTGGAAAAAAGAGAATCTACATTTTAATGCTATTAATATATATTAAAAATAGGCCCCAATGGCCATGTTTCTTTACACTTGCTACACAATGAGTTCATGAAACCTTTCAAATGTTATATTTATGTGTAGCAAATGTTCTAAAATTTAAGGACTTCTGACCAAGGTAATTTTATGAGCATTTTTAAAAACAATGGGCTTGCAATTAATTTGTAGCTGGTTAGTGAACTAGTTAGTACATTTTGCCAGAGATATCTCAGACTTCAGTGCACATAAAAATAAATTGAGGAGTGTATAAAAACAGATTCCAGGAATCTACCAACCAAAGACTCACCCAATAGGGAGGTAGGGATCAGGAAACAGAAGGTTTGATAAGCCCAACTGTGTTAAACATAACCTGATAGACTATTTTGTAAAAATAAATTTTATTTTTCAGTGCTATTAAATACTACTCAATGAGCCATAACATTTGCTTTGGTGGGAAATAGATTTATTTTTTTTCAATCTTTCAGTTTGGGGCATTAAAATGAAGTCTAATTCTGAATAGTGGTAATGGCCCATGTAAAATATAAATATTATCATTTAGGTATACAAGATAATTAAAATCTATAAAAACTAAGTATTTTAATTAATTGCCTCCCATTCTTATCAATTTGAAAATTACTTGAAATTTGTTGCTATTTGATAAAAACTTACGACATCTTGGTCATAATACATCAAAAAAGTTATTTTATCACAGGGAAATTTTTTGAGCTTTATATAACAGGAAATCTTCAATAGTGAAGAATTTATATTTAATTAGTTTAAAAGTCTGTAATACTAAACACATATTTATTCATTTTTGCTTTCTTATTGTCTAATTTCAAAGTTATTTATTAATATTTTTTAATTTCCAAATTACTAATTCAAAAGAAAAAACTGTGTTTTTTTTTATTAATTGCATGTAATTAATGGTATCTTTCACATATAACAAACTTTCAAGTAAAACTATTCTTTCTCATATTTTTAGGATTTATTAAAAAACCTCTATTTCAAGGTCTTTGTCTACCTTTTCAAGTATTTTGAACTGAATAAAGAAGGGTGTTATTTTCCTACACCCTTTTATGTGCACTGAAGTCTGAGATATCTCTGGCATTTTTAGGGCCTGGGTGAAATAAGGTGTAAATCTACCAAACATAAATCTTTGTTGATCTTTTATCTAAAATGCTTTTTATTGAATAGCTACATTTTTTTAGTCCTCAATGCATCATTGTTCTACTTTTATTATCTTTTCACCCAATTTTTTTCCATACTAATTAGCAGTGAGTGCTTTCTCTAATGGTTGTTTTTTGAAAACAGTATACTCTATACGGTAACTGTCTGTAACAAGAAGTGGGAAGGAATCCCACTTTATAATGATTGTAAAGCATTATAACAATTCTGACTGAATAAAAGAGAAATCTGGTTATTTTTTGCAAAGATCACTAAAATATATGGTTACAAAGTATTTTTGATTTAAGAGACTCTGATTTCACATGATAATATAAAATAGCATAACCTCTCAGCCACATAATGGTTTCTCAAGCTCACAACACTTATTTAAATATGTCAAAAATTTTTTCTAGTTTTAAAATAACTAATTTTATTATGTTTCTAAAACCTCCAAGTGTTTTTTTAAATGTATCTTTATCTAGCAAAATTAAACATTTTTTAGCAGAAACAAAAGACCACAGAACCTAATGGAATTTTTTAGTTATAGTACTAATACATTTATATTTTAATATGGGAATAGTGGTAGAAGATGGTTCTAAAAATATAAGTTTAAAACCATGCATATACTTAAATAACAATTAGAAAGTTAAGATGTTATTCAACGGTGAATGGAGAATATAAATTTTGTCAGAAAAGTGACATGATCAAAATTGTTTAAAAAGGAACTCTATTATGAAAAATGTAATGTATGTTCAACTAAAATAAATTATAATTCTAGTAAAAAAAAAAGAACTCTAAAAACAAGACAGCATTTATAATGACAGACTAAAAAGAATAGAGGTAAATTAAGAAAGTATTCTTTTAGTACAATATATTATGAATGGAAGGTTGATTAGAGATTGAAGTCTTCAATGTGCAAAAACAAAGAATATGGGAATATATTTTGTATGTAGTATCAATTTCTACATAGACTAAAATGTCTTTGTCAATTGCAGGGTTTAAGTCAGTTTATTTACACTGATAAACAGAACAAGAAAAGGCAATTGGGAACACAAATCTTCTCTTACAGTGAAGATTTTGACCAGTCCTTCTGTTTTCTTTGTCATGCCTCATTTCAACCATTCACATTAGATAACGCTTTCCATATCTATAGCGTCCTTGGCTCTGAGATACGAATTGGCACATTGTCTTTAACGTTCCCTCTGTAAGTACTTTGTATTCAGTTCTTTTATATTTGCTCACTTCTCCATATGCTGTCTGTAGGTAAAAAATCTTATTGACTTTCTAACTAATTTTTAATTTGGGTTTATACAGCAGGTCCTTGAATGACGTTATTTCATTCAAAGTCTGTGTGGAGTTTGCACATTCTCTTTGTGTCTCAGTATTTTCTTTGGGTACTCCACTTTCCTACCACATCCCAAAGATGTTCATGGTAAATGAATCAGTGTGTCTAAATTATCTCAATCTAAGAGAGTGCAAGTATGTGTGTAATGCTCCCTGTGATGGAATGATGTTCTATCCATGGTGGGTTCTACCTGAAGATCTGAGCTGCTGAGAGAGACCCCAGCCACTTTGAACTGGAAAAAGTGGGTTAGAAACTTACTTTTACTGGTTTTTATTAATTTCTCTTAAATGTATGCATAGCTCACTTTTATTTCAATGTTTAATATTGGAAGTGTTTGGAGGTTCTAATTATAATTTTGGTAAGATTTTTGTGCTAAGAAATACCCCTAAAAACTCAACATTTATTTGTACCAGTTAGCCTAGGGTAAAGTTGTTTGCTTTTTTAAATTTGTCATTTCACTTAAAGTCATAGTTGTTAAGAACCTGAGAACAATATTAAGTGAGGACTGTGTTTTTTATACTTATATTTTAAGTAAATTTAGGAAAGGAACAAAGATAAACATATTAAATAGAGGTTTAGTTTACCACTTTTGAAGTCAATGGTGTCTTTCTTACTTATAATTTTGGGTTCTCTTTGATTTCCAAATTTTGTAATATTTCTGTATATCCTGGGTTTTTGTTTCATTATAATCACATAGTATTTTAATCAATAGTAAGAAAAAAATCTAGGAAAACTCACTCTTTACAAGATTATTGTAGTCTTTGAGTGCAGTTTTTAAATTAATTCAATTTAATAATTGATTCAGTTAGCATTTGCTGTCTAAGAAAATGCTAAAAACTAACACCTTAAAATAGTAATCCCTTTTTTGCCCACAAATCTCTAGGTGTATAGTTTTGTCTGTGTTTGAATAAATACTCCCTCTTATCTGGGCTCAATTCATCTATTTTCTGTCACCTAAACTGGGGACACTGAGGTAATCAGAAACCACTGCACCTGTCTCCATTTAATCTCACCTTCCAACAAGTTAACCAGGGCTACTTGACATAGTGCTGGGAGAGTGTAAGAAGCAGCAAATGTGTAAACACCAATAAACCACGGCTAGTCACTCATCATATTTTCTGCTGTCCCATTGAAGAAAGAAAATCACATGGTCAAGCCTATTTGAAGGGGTAGAAGAGTAGACACCACCATGTAATGTAAGATGCTGTGAAGTCACTTCCCAAAAGTGGAATGCAAAAATTGGTCATTTTTACAATTTGCCACATTACTGCATATTTTATAAGAGAAAATCCATTATTATTGAATAACCTTAAAAAAAAATAAAAGAAAATTTTCTCAATACTTATTTTTGGTAGCCATATCAAACCTATATTTTTCATATAGAATTTTCTATCATTTGGTGATATTAAGATTATTCCCTCATTATAGAACACAATCAATAACAAGTGGTTAATTCAGAGATAAAAGACTAACAAAAATATTAATAACCAACATCCCCATATAGAAATACTTACAGGCAAATGCATGTTTAATTTCCAAAGAATGAGTATTTGTCATAAATATTAATTAGTATAGAATAAAAACATAAGGAAACCTTTATTCACAAAAAAAAAACTAAAAATTAATCATAGAGGCAGTTTCTTATTACCTTTTCAATATGGATAGAATTTACAACTGTGGGAAAAATTTGGGTACTCTATTCCTAGCATAACAAAAATGATAGGTGCTATATGAAGTGCTAGTAAATTATAGGAAAGAAGATTACAAGTTTCCTTCTTGGTTATATATACTACTTTACATTTTTAAAATATTTGTGAAAATGATATAATGATATATAGAAATAAAAAAATGATATCCCTTCTAATTACTGTTTTTAAAACATATAATCGTAAAGACAGAAAACTATTGTGTGAACATGTATCTATGAAAATAAAGAGATTAAAAGGATACACACATTGATCACAGAGTAATAGAAAAGTAGAATATATTGTGTCGGCACTGAAGTAATGTAATACCTATAAGAATCAATCAGTCCACATTAGGATGTTATGAGTTTTTTGCTTTGCTTTTTTATTTTAGAACTTATATGCTAAAAATTTAATAAAATGTAAATCAGAGAGAAGATAATCAGGTAAGATATAATTAACAGAGATTCTGGTGAGGATGGCAGAGTAAGTGAAAGCTGTTCTTCCCTCCCATGACCACATTAAAATTGCCACTAAATTATAGAAAAAAATCTATCTGAATAACCATCCAAAGGTTAGCTGAACAGAAGACTTATAACTTATGGTGTAAAGAAGAAGCCACATCAAGACAGGTAGGAGGGGCAGAAATGCATAAAGAGCTACCCTTGTACTCATGTGTGGTAGTTGAGAATTGAGAGTAATAACTTAGCTGCAGAAGTTCTCCTTGAAAAGTGAGGACATCCCAGACCCACGTTCAGGTTCCCCAGCTCAGACCACTGGTGCCAGGAAAAGGAGCCCCCATGGCATCTGTTAAAGTCAGTGGGTATTCCATCTGGCCAGGTGAGTCAAAAGTGACTGGAAACCCAGGTATTCTCTGAAAGGGCCCGCACACAGGCTCTTTCATTTCCAGGCACTAACTTAAATTGAACAGCCCGAGGGGAGGAGTGAGGATTAATGAAAAGAGACAGAGAAGAGAGTTACCGGGAGGATTCCAGTAATAACTGAAGACCCTAGTTTCAGTACAGCAGAAACAAATTTGCATTTCCTTCCTCAAAAGCAGATCATCAATTATCATTAACTCTCTACCAATAGCCTAAAGGTCAGAGCAAACAAAGGAGGTCAGTTTTCCTAGGGCCTTGTCTTCCATTATCCAGTTCAACATCACTAATAGTCTAAGAAATGCAAATTAACCCATATCTTCTTTGCCCAGGAATAGTCACTGGTGGTGCTTTTGGCTGCAGCATTTAATCTGAGATATTCATAAATTATAGGCTTAACTTTAACCCCAAAGTTTTATACTTTGAAATTTAACATATGATAAAATATCATTAAATACTGATTATCATATGCAGGATTAGAGACAAGTTCTATTTAGAAATAACTCCAAGAATAGTTTTTATATTTTATTTTCATATCGCAAACCAGTCAGATTTGCTTCAGCCAGTGCGTTTATGTAAAATTAAGTGAATGCAGCAGTAAGCTGCACTTTTTTTACACAAGAAATGGATTAACACCACAATGAGGTAACATCTCACACTGTTAGAATGACCATCATTAATAAATTGACACATGTTGACAAAGAGGTGGAGAAAGGGGAACATTTTTGCACTGTTGATGGGATTGAAAATTGGTGCATCCACTATCAAAAACAGTATGGAAGTTACTCAAAAAAAAAAAGAAAAATGAAAATAGAACTACTTTAGACATAGAAGTTCTACTTCTGGGTATTTATCTAAAGAAGCCTAAAACACTAATTCAAAACAATAGATGCACTCCTATGTTCATTGCAGCATTATTTACATTATGCAAGATATGAAAGCCTCCCAAGTGCTCATCAGTAGATGGCTGGATAAAGAAGGTCTAGTACATATATACAATGAAATAAAAAAATTATTCATAAAATATTTGAAAAAAACTCTAATTGAAACTTTTTAAGATGGAAAAAGGTGAGAGAAAATAAAACTTTCAAATTTCCTGTTATAAAACAAATAAGTAATGAGGATATAATGTATAGCATAGGAAATACAGTCATAATATTGTGATAGCATTATACAGTATAAGATGGTGGCTCAACTTAACATGCTAATCACTTCTTTAGGTATATAAATGTTGAAAAACTATGTTGTACACCTGAAGCTAATATAATATTGTGTATTAGGTATATTTTAATACATTTTTTAAAGATACAATTAACAGAATGGAAAAATTATGAAAATAATCACACCATCAAAAATAGCCTTTCTTAAATATAAAAGGCACTACACTGGTTGACTTGCCAGTCACATGTGAACACACAAAAAATTTCAAAATCAGTCCATTTGTTGATCTACAAAACTATAGAACTCTAAGTGAGATCTTCATTGAGTAGCCCACAATATTATCACAATATGTTCCCTTTATGCACTAAGTTCTACCACAACCAAAGTGATGCTAACAATGTTCTAATAGTAATAAACTCAGTCTCAAATATGCCCATTTATTTTGAACTTACAAATTGTGTAGAGGTAAAATAGGAAAATATTTAAGAGATATCAAGTGGACTTATTAATCAAATATGTATTTTTTAGGTGAAATATAATTAATTATATTATTATTATTTAAGTTCCATAAAGTTATGATAATTGATATTCTTCTTTGCTATGTCCAATGCTTGAAACATTCTGTACATGAAGTAAACAATAAATTTTGAGAAAAAAATTAAATTATCAATTTTTTATGTATATGTACTTTACCATCTTTTAAATCTATCCACTAGTAATCAAAATTTATTTTGGGTGGATTAAGTCAGTATTGTTGACTCATTAGATAATAGTTTCATGTTGAACTTCCAATTTTGTGCTGCAATTCTTAGTTGTATTAATGAGTTTGTACTCTGTTCTATATCTACGTACTATAAGATGTAGTCTTATTTGTTCTTCATTAAGTAACTGGAATGAAGTTGACCTTATCTTCCCAGTTATTGGTACTTTTTCTTCAACCTTATTAACAAGATGTCATTTCTCTTTGACATTCTCATTATCACTTGATTTATGGCACTACAGAAAAGAAAAAAGTGTCCAGCAAGAAAATACTTGAGGTTTCATAAGTTATATTTTAACTTCTTATTTTTAAATCTCAAAGTTGAGATAAATTGTTCAAAATAAACTTAACATATAAATAATAATATACAGATATAGGTGAAGTACACATATCTCTGAAACCACAACCATCAATACAATCAAAGAAGAAACATATCTATCATTCACCTAAAACTTCCTTTATTTAATGTATCTTTCTGCTCCCTTCTTCATTTGAGCAACAATTGGTGTGACTTCTACTGCTACACATTAGTTTGCATTTTTAAGAATTGTATATAAATGAAAGCATACAGCATATACTCTCTATTTTGTTTATTTACTCCATGATGTCTTTACCTAGCATCTTGTTTTTGTAATTTGCTTGTGTTTTACTCAATTTTTATTCTCCTATTAGTACTAGTCTAAACTTTACTATTTATCATATTTATTTAAAATTATGGATGCAAATTAGTCAAGACAAAAAATGTTAAAACTTCTTAGAGAATATACAATATTTGAAGTAAAGCATAACTTGCAGAAATTAACTCCATTGTAGAGATAGTTACTAAACTTCATTATAAGGATGAATGGTAGATTTGATATTGACAGAAAAAATTATTAAATAAAATGAATTCACATACGTTTATAGTTTTCAATATACTTGAGGTAACATGTACATGTTAATAAGAAAACCCTAAAGAGTATCTACTAAAATTTTTGTTATTAAAATTAATTTCACAACTTGCTAGTTTCTATATATTCTATTGAATCAGGAAAGCCTTCGGAGATTTCTGGACTGCTGATCAACAAAACACTTAAGACTTTACAGTTCTAAATTATTCAATATGTACCTTTTATTAAAAAGCACACACACACACACACACACACACACCATATGTTCATTATTCATTTAGTGTTTGAGACAAGTCCAAATTATTTGTGACAAAGATATAATCACTATGTGATTACGACTACCTGGTATGTTTCTTCTTTCTTTTTTTTTTTTTCGTTGCTTTCAGTTTTATACTCCGCATATGAGTGAAGTCATACAGTTCTTTGTTTTTTCTGTCTGGCTTCTTTCTTTTTTTTTTTTATTCATTTTTATTGTTAGACGTATTGGGATGACATCTGTTAGCAAGGATTACATAGGTTTCAGGCATACAATTCTACAGTGCATTATCAACTTGTATAATAAGTTCACCACCTAATGTGACTTCTCTTTCCATCACCTTATATTTAGCTTCCCCTCCTCCTCTCCCACCCACTCCCCTTTCTCCCCTCTCTGATCCACTCGTCCCCAAATAAACATTGAACTATTGATTGTGTCCATGGGTTATTTGTTTGTCCATTTCTTTTTTCCTTGCTTTCAGTTTTATATTGCGCATATGAGTGAACTCATGCAGTTCTTTGTTTTTTCTGTCTGGCTTATGTCACTTAGCATGATAATCTCCAGGTCCATCCATTTTGTCGCAAATGACAATATTTCATCTTTTCTTACAGCTGAGTAATATTCCATTGTGTATATGTACCACAGCTTCTTTATCCAGTCATCTGTTGCAGGACACTTTTGTTGTTTCCATGTTTTGGCCACTGTGAACAGCGCTGCGATGAACATTGGGGTACATAAGTCTTTGCGGACAAAGGTTTTCAAGTCTTTTGGGTAGATCCCCAGAAGGGGGATTGCTGGGTCAAATGGTAGCTCCATTCCCAATTTTCTGAGGAACCTCCACACTGTCTTCCACAGCAGTTTTACCAGTTTGCACTCCCACCAGCAGTGTACCAGAGTTCCTTTTTCTCCACATCCTCTCCAGCACTTGTTATTCCTTGTCTTGTTGATAATAGCCATTCTCACAGGTGTGAGGTGGTATCTCATTGTGGTTTTGATTTGCATTTCCCTGAGAGCTAATGAGGATGAGCATTTTTTTCATATGTCTGTTGGTCATTTGTATTTCTCGTGGGAGAAAAAAAGAAATGAACAAACAAATAACCCATGGACACAATCAATA
>PVJL010017488.1:0-18090 GCA_004026885.1 Lyroderma lyra
CCCTCTCTTCCTCTTTCTGAGCTGTTTCCATGTTCTGGTCTTCAATATCACTAATTCTTTCCTCCATCTGGTTGGTCCTGTTTCCTATGGCAGTTATTTCATTTCTCACTTCTTTTATGGTATTATTTATTTCTCGTATTTCCGTCTCAATCTTTCTTATGTTTTGAATTTCTTTGTTAAATTGATCTTTTTGTTCACATAGTTCCTTTTTATGTCATTTATATCCTTTTTTATATTATTTATCTCAGCTATGGTGTTCTGCCAATAGGTTTTCATTTCTCTCACAGCCTTTAGAATGGCTGCTTGAAATTCTCCGTCACTTAAATGATACCCTTCCAGTTTTAACAAGCTGCCTTCTGGGTAAATGTCATGTTCTTTCTGAGGAGTTTTAGTTTTTAAGGAATTCATCCTGTCTGCTGGGTTTTTCCTCTTTGACACGAGGGCTTTATGTTCAGTGCCCAGATTATTGCTTTTGTGGTGTCTTGCTGTAGGGCAGACACTAGGTGGTACTGGGGGTCAAGTTTTGGGGGAAGGGGGCTGTTTGTTTCTTGTTTCTGATCTCCTACTCTGTTTGGAGGCTATGTGCATATATCCTGGGGAGAGGCCAACAAAAGGCGTTCCAAACGCGGCTCTGCCTTCTGCCCTTTGCTGGGGAAGCAGTTTCAAGCCTTGTTTCTTCTGGCTGGGTGAATGCTATCAAATCAGTCTTTCTTCCCAGCTCTGATTCAGTATCTGGCTGTCTACAGGCTCACACTGCTTTCAGAACTTTGGGGTGCACGAGGAAGTGCACACTCCATAAGTCCAAAGCTGTGAGCCTGGCCTGAGACAGTAGGGTCGCCTTTGCAGCGTGCTGGGAACAGGAACTGCCACCCTGTGTAGGACTCCAGGGGGTTTAGAGCTGGGGTGTCATCTTTGCAGTTCAGAGTCCTCGCTCAGCCCTTCTACCACTCAAAAGTTCCAGAGGCTGGCTTCCAAACTCCATCCCCACCTCCCCAGTCTCTCTCCTGTCCCTCAAACTGCGCAGCTCCGAATAGTCAGCAGGGATCGTGTCCTGTAGTGGTCTGTCTCTGTTCCCTTCCCTCTCCCCTACTCGCCCCCTTCTCGCCAACCTTCAGGTGTTTACTTGCGATTTGTGGATTTCTCAACAGCCGTTTTGTCACTCAGGGTCCTCTTTCTTGGCTCCTGGACGGCCGTTCAATTGTGTTTTCTAGGAGAGGCTTTAGGGACCTCCTCTGCAATCACCATTTTATCTTCTCCTCTTGCCCATTTTTTTAATCATGTGGTTTATCTTTTTGTTATTGAGTTGTATGTGCCTCCAATGTATTTTGGATATACGAGGGGGGACCCCAAAAAGCAAAATTTATTTATAAAAAATTGTGCATTCATCATCACAGGCATTTGGAGTTGAAATAACCCTAGGAAATGATCTTGTCCAAAAGCAGTCAATGCTTTTGTTGAAGAGGTGAAATGGTTTTTAAGGTACATGATTGATAAGTGAAAGTTAGAGAACCACAATTTTTATTTATTAATTCCCAACCTGGTTTCACATGACTTAAATTCAAATTGCTCCAGTGTTCTGGGAAGTTTGTAGAAAAGTGGAAAACATATTTTTCTCATTTGCCAAGCCAGCAGGAAGCCTTTCCTTCCAATTAAATATGCTTAAATTACCTATAGCTATTAATAATTATCTCCTTATAATTTTGAACATAAATTCAAGAACTGTCAGATATTTAAGGAAAATTAAAAGCAAAAACAAATACTCAAGAGTAAGAAGATAAAACTATATTAGAAGCCAAATTCCCAGCTTTGCCAATCCCCTGTAAATGGATAAACTCACACTGCATATTCTGAAATTCAACCTTTCTGATCCTGACCTAGATCTCAATTCTCTGATTTGCTCAGCAATTTTACTCTTGAAAGTATCTCTTTTCTCTTATGAATCATTTCCCTCAGCAGTTACATTATTTCCCAGTTACTCAAAATGATTTCAGTGGTCTACTCCTAATACTAATACTCATAACATAAGTATCTTTAGGGTCAAGAAGATAAGGACATCTTACAATAGAGGAAGAGAAAAAAACCTCTTATTTTAAGGTCTCATAATTCATATAAACATGGAGCATAAGAAGTCACCCACATTTGCAGGAGTTTTTTCAGTTTTATGGTACTTGGTCAACATTGGCTAGGATTATTCAAAAACCGTGGAAACAGTCATAATGTACTGGTTGTTGAATATCAATTCTTCCTTTCAGAGCAGGAGGCATCTGAGCAGTCCTCCACCTTGCTCTGTGCAGTTCCATATTCAGTAAAGGACTGATTAGTGTACATTTAGTTACTGGCTGACAAGAAAGAGCAATGCTCAGCAAGAATGTCATTGGTGGGAGCCCTTTGCCCCCAGTACTGGGTTTAGACATGCATGACTACTTGACCTGTGTGTTTTGAACTCAGGGTGCTGTACAGCATAAAAAATATCAGGCATCCTGAGAGGATTTCAGTGATCCATTGTAAACAATGTGAAGTTAAACAGGTTTGAAAACTTCAAGGTACCCTTGAATCAAACATAACAGGATCAAGTTTGTACTTCCTGCATGATTATAACCATCTTGGTAAACTTAGATTAGATGATGGGTTTCCCCCATTGAGCATTGCAAGTTGGATAGTTTGTTGTTTGAATAGCATCAGTTTATGTAAAGATCTTTTATATTGTTAATTTGAAGGGCTGTAATGGGGAGTTCAAGGGAGACTGGACAAATACTTTCCCTTACCAGCAGTTCTCAACCTGTGGGTTGCAACCCCTTTGGGGGTCAAACGACTGTTTCACAGGGTTTGCCTAAGACCATCGGAAAACGCATATCAGATATTTACATTATGATTCATAACAGTAGCAAAATTATAGTTATGAAGTAGCAACAAAAATAATTTTATGGGGGTCACCACAACATAAGGAACTGTATTAAAGGGTCGTGGCACTAGGAAGGTGGAGATCCATTGGTTTAAATGCACTTCCCAGGTGTACTATTAGATGTCTGCCCACATGGCATGATTTCACTGATCCACTGGTACCAAATTGAGCAGCAACAGTTAAAGAATTTAAAGGTCCTCTCAAGTAAAATACAAAAAAATATCAAGTGTTTTTCTCTCTGTATCATCATAACCATGTTGGTAAAGGTCTGGTAAATGAGACTTTCCTTTGGAGGACTATAAGACAGAAAGTAGATGTTCTAATACTATCAGTTAATGCAATACTCTAGACACTGTAGAGTTGATGTGGTAAGAGAAATGTAACCTACGATTGACAGATTAAGGGAAAGTAGGTGTGTCTTTCTTTATGAGCCGTGCTGTGCACAGCATCTTATCTAGAAAGGCCTGTTCACATAAACTGCACGTGAACCCAACTTTCTGGGTAGAATGATGCTCTACAAAAGCAACATTTCTGGAGGCCTTTTAACCTGTGATCTAGGGAGAGGTGTGAGACTTGTTGATTTTCCATTGTATAGCACTGTAATACTCTGGAATGCATCAGAGTCTGAGCTTTGAATTACTCAAGGCTATTTTGATGGTCTCTTGCTAATAGTGGTAATCCCTTTGTTTTAGGGAAGAAAAGGACACCTCATAATAGAGAAAGAGGAAAAAAAAAGGATTAGTCTTTATTTCTGGGTTATAGAATCATTTATGTGCAGAAAAAATCACCTGGGAGGTACCCTGTTTAGGAGCAGTGCAAGTTGGAGTGTCATCTGTTTTTACTGGCTAAGGTTATAAAAATTATTGGATACAGTTGGTAGATTGTGAGTGTCAAAGACCCATGCTATCTTTCAGATAAGGATGTGGACTGGGGAGACTCTGATTTTGAAGGCATGTTTTGTGCTATGCCCTATCCAGAAAGGTTCTTATTCATTAAATTACATTTAACTAGTGCCTTAATTGGTAGAGCAAAGCTCAGTAAGAATGTGCTTTGTGATGGGGTTTTGACCATGTGTGGAAGGGAATATGCAGGTTTTCTTGGCCTGTGTCTCTGGATATTAGGAGGGTTATACTGGTAAATGCCCTGAGGTTCCGAAACATACTATGATGTCAATGATCCATTGGTAACAATACAAACAACAACACATTAAATAATTTAAAAGTACCCTGAAGTAAAAGAAAAAAATACCAAATTTTATTTTTGTCTGCATCATTTAATCATGTTGGTAAAGTTCTAGTAGAAGAGGGACTATCCACTTGAAAGTTGCAAGATGGAGTGTAGGTGTTCTGATACACTAGTTGATGCAATATTGTGAATACTGTAGTGTTGATGTGGGGAGAGAAATGAAAGCTATGATTGACACTGTAAAAGAGAATGAGCAGGTACTTTTTTTGAGCCATGATGTGTGCAGCACTTTACCAGGAAATGTGCTGTTCACATATACTGCATGTGAATGCACCTTTTCTTGGTATTGTGATGCTCTACAAAAGCGATGTTTTGGCAGGCCTTTTAACTTATGACCTGGGTGGTAGAGTTGTGGGAATCGTTGATTTTGCATTGTAGAGCTCTGCAGTACTCTGGGAGGCATCATGGTATTATCTTTGAATTATTAAATGTTATTTTGGTTGTCTCCTAGTAATTGTGGGAATCCTTTTATCCTAGAGAAGAAAAGGTCACCTACTAATACAGGAAGAGAAAAAAGGTCCAATATTTTATCTTTTTGTAGTAGAATTCATTTATGTATACGTAAAACAACTGGGAAGCACACAGTTTAGGAGCAGTGCAAGTTGGAGTGTCATCTGTTTTTACTGGCAGTGTTTATGGAAAATCTTGTGTATGGTTATAATGTTGTGCATGTGGGAGATCAATGGTACCTTTCAGATAAAAATGTGAACTGGGGAAACTATATTTCAAAGTCATATCTGTACTGTGCCCAATCCAGAAAGTTGCTTATTCATTAAATTATATTTAGATAGTTCCTTAACTGGTAGAGCAAAGCTCAGCAATAATGTGCTTTGTGGTGGACTTCAACCACTTCTGTCTGAGGATATGCACATTTCCTTGGCCTGTGTGTTTGGATTTAGAAGGACTATACAGGTGAATGCATGTCAGACAACATGAGGTGATTTCAGTGATCCATGAGTAACAATTTGAACAGCAACAAGTTAAAGAATTGAAAGGTACCCTGAAATAAAACATGACAAGATTTTTTTCTTTGTGTCATTTCAATCACATTGACAAAGTTCTGGTATAACAGGGACTATTCGTTGATATTTGCAATGTGGAGTGTTGGTATTCTGATACTTTCAGATGAAGCAGCATTGTGTCTACTATACCATAGATGTGGGGAGAGAAATGAAAGGTATGATTGACAGTTCATAAGAGAGTGAGCAGGTCCTTTTTCTTGAGCTATTCTGTGTGTGGTGTTTTACCGCAAAGTTACGTTTTACATGTACTGAGGTGATCGCACCTTTCTTGTTAGTATGATGCTCTACAAAAGCAATGTTTTGGCAGGCCTTTCAACCTACGATATGTGTAGAGTTCTGGAGTTCTTGATTTTATAGTATAGAGCTCTGCAGTACTGTGGAAGGCATCAGGTTCTGATTTTGAATTATTCAAGGTTATTTTGGTGGTCTCTTTGCAATAATGAGAATTTTTTCATCTTAGAGAGGAATAGGACACCTCCTAATATAAGAAAAGCAAAGCAGACCATACTTTTATTGCTGGGTTCTAGTAATCATTTATGTAAAGGTGAAACACCTGAGAGGCATCCTCTTTAAGTGCCATGCAAGTTGGAGTGTTGTCTGTTTTTACTGGTTAGGGTTATGGAAAATCTTGTGGTGTGTGTCAGAGTTCACTGCTATCTTTCAGATAAGAATGTGGACTTGGGAAACTCTGAATTTCGAAGGAATGGTCTGTCCTGTGCCCTATCCAGAAAGGCTCTTATTCATTTAACTGCATTATCTAGTGCATTAATTGGTAGATGAAAACTCAGGAAGAATGTACTTTGTGGTGCGCTTTTGACCATTTTTGTGTGGGGACATACAGGTTTCCTTTTCACAAGTTTTTGTAAATTAGGAGGGCTATACTGGTAAATGGATGTCTTGAAACATGTCATGATCCATTGTTTAAAATTCAAACAGCAACACCTTAAAGGATTTAGATGTATCCTCAAATAAATGACAAAAATTATCAAGTTCTTTTTCTGTGTGTCATCTTAATCGTGTTGGATAAATTCTGGTAGAGGAAGGACTACCCTATTGAGGTGCATAAAGTGGAATGTAGGTGTTTGAATACACTCCATTGATGCAATATTGTAGGTACTGTAAGGTTGATGTGGGGAGAGAAATGAAAGCTATGATTGAGAGTTTAAAGGAGAGTGAGCAGGTCCTTTTCCTTGATCCATGCGGTATGTATCACTTTAGCAGGAAAGGTGTTGTTCACATATACTGCAGGTAAAAACACATTCCTTTGTAGTGTGATGTTCTACAAAGTAACATTTTGGAAGGCCTTTGAACCTGTGACATCTGTAGAGGTTGGGAGTTCTTGAATTTGTGATGTAGAGCCCTGTATTATTTTGGGAGGCTTCAGAGCCTGAATTTTTAAAAATAATTCTAGGTTATTTTAAAAATAATTCTAGGTTATTTTTGTGGTCTTTTCTTAATAATGGAGATAACTTCAACTTAGAGAAGAAAAGGACGCCTCCAAATATAGGAAGAAATAAAGGACCAACCTTTTATTGCTGAGTTCTAGTAATCATTAATATACAGTCAAAACCCATGAGGGGCACCTTCTTTGGAAGGTGTTCAAGTTGGAGCGCTGTCTGTTTTTACTGGCTATGGTTATGAAAAATCTTGGACACAGTAATTATTTTGTGGGTGTTGGAGATTAATGCTATCTTTCAGATAAGGATGTGCACTGGGGAGACTGAATTTCAAAGACATGATCTGTTTGATCCCCTATCCAGAAAGGTTCTTACTCATTAAATTATATTTCACTAGTGCCTTAATTGGCAGTCCACAGTTTAGCAAGATTGTGCTTTGTAGTTGCTTTTTGACCAGTTGTGGGTAAGGACATACACGTTTCCTTGGCCTGTGTGTTCAGAAATTAGGAGCGCAATACTGGAAAATGAATGTCTTGCAACATTCGATGATTTCAATGATCCATTGGTAACAATTCACACAGCAATATGTTAAAGTATTTAAAAGTACCCTCAAGTGAAAGACAAAAAAATTATCAAGACTTTTTTGTCTTTACTTCATTTAATAATTTTGGTAAAGTGCTGGTAGAAGGGGGAATATCAATTTGAGGGTCGTCGCAAGGTGGAGTGTAAATATACTCATATACTCAGAGAATGCAATATTGTGAATACTGTAAAATTGATGTAGGGAAAGAAAGGAAAGCTATGATTGACAGTTTAAAGGAGAACTAACTGTTTTTTTTCCTTGAGCCATGCTGTGTGCACCATTTTACCTGGAAAGGTGTTGTTCACATATACTGCAGGTGAAAGCACCTTTCTTTGTAGTGTGATGCTCTACAAAAGCAAGATTATGGCAGGCTTTTGAACCTATGATCTGAATAGAGGTTGAGAGGTCTTGAATTTGCAGTGTTGAACTCTTAAATATTCAGTGAGGCATCAGGGTTTGATCTTTGAATTTTTAAAGATCATTTTAGAGGTTCCCTGGTGGTGTAGTGGCTTGGCTTCAGTGCTCTTAACGCAGTGACCTGGGTTTGATTTCTAGCCAGGGAACCTCCAAAAAAATAAAAAAGTTAAAAAAAGGATAATTATAGTCATCTTTTCCTAATAGTGGGAATCTCTTCATCTTAAAGAGGAAAAGGACATCTTTTAATAAATGCAGAGAAAAAAGGACCTACATTTTATTGCTGGACTTTACTAATCATTTATGTACATGTAAATCAACTGGGAGGTACCCTCTTTGGGAGTCATATAAGTTGGATTGTCTGCTCTTTTTATTGGCTAAGTTTCTGGAAAATCTTGGAATAGTCATTATTTGCTTGGTGTCTGAAGTCAATGTTACCTTTTGGATAAGGATGTGTACTGGGGAGACTATACACTTCAAAACACGCTCTGTGCTGTGCCCTATCCAGAAAGGTGCTTATTTATTAAATTATATTTAACTAGTGCCTTCATTTGTAGAGCAAATCTCTGTAAGAATGTGCTTTGTGGTGGGCTTTCAACTATTTTGGTTGGGATATGGAGGTTTCCTTGCCCTGTGTGTTTGGATATTAAGAAGTTTCTACTGCTAAATAGATGTTGGGCATCATGAGATAAGTTCAATGATTCATTGTAATGATATGAACAGCAACACATTAGGGAATGTAAAGGTTTTTTTGAGTTAAATACAAAACTCATACCAAATTTTTTTTCTTGATGCCGTACTCATCATCTTGGTAACGACATGGTACATGAGGTAATTTCTACTTCATGGTTGCATGTTGGAGAGTATGGTTTTCTAACACCTTCAGTAATTACAATATTGTGGCTACTATAGCATTGAGTTTGGGAGAACAATGAAATTTATAATTTATAGTTTAAACAGACTGTGCATGTCATTTTTCTTGTGCCATGCTGTGTGCAGCACCTTATGTAGAAAAGCAGTATTCACATATTCTGCATGTAAACAGAATTTTCTGTGTGTGTCATTCTAAACTAAAGATTATTTTTGAGGCCATTGAACCTATGTTTAGTGTAGAAGTGAGGGAGTTCTTGATTTTGCTGTCTAGAGTTCTGGAGTATTCTGGGTTGATATCAGGGTATGATTTTAGAATGATTCATGGTTATTTTAGAAGAATCCTGTTATAATAAAAATACTTGCATCTTAGAGAAGAAAAGAACACTTCCTAATAGGGGAAGACAAAAATAACCAAACTTTTATCTCTGGGTTCTAATAATCACTCATGTACAGGAAAAACACCCTGAAAGCACACTCTTTGGGAGAAATACAAGGTGGAGTGTCATGCATTGATACTGGCTAGGAGTATGGGAAAAAAATCTTGAATACATTTATTATGTTTTAGGTGTCAGAGATCAATTCTACTTTTCCAGTAAGGGTTTGGACTTGTAACACTGTCCACTTTGAAGCCAAGCTTTTTGCAGTGTCCTATGTACAAATGTACTTTTTAATAGGTTTACATTTAACTTTTGACTTAATAGGTAGAGCAACCCTCAGCAAAATTATTCTTTGTGGTGGGTTTTAACCAATTGTAGGTATGGATAATGCACCTATCTTTGAGCTGTTTCTTTGAAAATTAGGAAGCCACTAATGGTGAATTGATGTCCAGCAACATGAGAGGATTTCAATGATCCATTGGTACCAATTTGAACAGCAACACCTTAAAAAAATAAAAAGTGCCTTGAAGTAAAAAACAAAGAAGTATCCAAGATTTTACTCCCTGTGTCATCATAATTATAATGGTAAAGTTTTGGTAGACAAGAGACTTTCACTTGAGGGTTGAAAGATGAAGTTCAGGTGTTCTGATATCTTTAGTTGATGCAATATCTGGATACTGTAGCATTGATTGGGGCAGAGGAATGAAAGTTATGATTGACAGTTTAAAAGAAACTGACAAAATCCCTTTATTTGAGGCATGATGTGTGCAGCGCTTTACTAAGAAAGACGCTGTTCTTGTATACTACAGGTAAATGCAATTTTCCTGGTAGTGTAACACTCAACAAAAGTTAAGTTTTGGCAGGCCTTTGAACCTATGGTCTGGATAGAGGTCATGAGTTGTTGAACTTGCAGTGTAGACCTCTTCAGTATTCTGGGAGGCATCAGCATTTGATCTGTGCATTATACAAGGTTATTTTGATGATCTCTTTCTAATAATGGGAATCCTTTCAACTTAGAGAAGTAAAGAACATTTTATAATATAGGAAGAACAAAAAGGAACAACCTTCACTTCCTGGGAGCTAATATTCATGTATGTACAATAAAACTGTCTGTAGGTACCCTCTTTGGAAGACATTCAAGTTGGAAAGTCATTTGTTTTTACTGGCTAGGGTTATGAAAAACCTTGGAAACAGTCATTATGTTTTAGGTGTCAGAAATCAGGGCTATCCTTCAGGTAAGGACATAAACTGGGGAGACTGAATTTCAAATGCATGCTTTGTGTTGTGTCCTATGTAGAAAGTTTCTTATTCATTTAATTACATTTCAGTAGAGTCTTGATTGGTGGTCCACAGTTCATCAAGAATGTGCTTTATATTTAACCACTTGTGGGTGAGGATATGCATGTTTCCTGGGCCTCTGTGTCCAAAAACTACGAGTGCTATACTGGTAAATGGAGGTCCACTCACATGTGATGATTTCAATGATCCATTGGTAAGAATTTGCACAGTACCACATTAATGAATTTAAATGAACCCTAAAGTAAAAGACACAAGAAATCAAGACTTTTTTCCCTCCATGTCATTCAATCATGTTGATAAAGTACTGGTAGAAGAGGGTCTGTTCACTAGAACATTGCAAGTCGGAGAGTAGGACTGCTGATTCACTCAGTTGATGCAATATTGTGGGTACTCTACCATTGATTTGGGAGGAGATTTGAAAGATATGATTAACAATTGAAAGCAGAGATAGCTGAACCTTTTTCTTGAGCCATTTTGTGTGCAGCACTTTACCAGGACAGGTTCTGTTTGCATATACTACTGGTGGAAGCACTTTTCTTAGTAGTGTGATGCTCTATAAAAGCACCATTTGGC
This sequence comes from Lyroderma lyra, assembly GCA_004026885.1. NCBI lineage: Eukaryota > Metazoa > Chordata > Mammalia > Chiroptera > Megadermatidae > Lyroderma > Lyroderma lyra. Next base: position 10,686 of record PVJL010017488.1, read on the forward strand.
AGGGCTTTGATCCTCCAGTCTAGGTAGAGGTCAGTAATTCTTGAGTTTGCAATGTTGACCTCTGCATTATTCTGGGATTCATCAGGGTCTGATCTTTGCATTATTATAGATTATTTTGGTAGTCTCTTTCTAATAATAAGAATCCTTTCAACTCAGAGAACTAAAGGACATGTACTAATATAGAAAAGACAAAAAAGACCAACCTTTTCTTTCTGGGTTCTAGTAATCATGTATGTACAATAAAAACCTCTATAGGTACCCTTTTTGGGAGCCATTCAAGAGGTAGGGCATCATTTTTTCTGGCTAGGGTTATGAAAATCCTTGGATATAGGCATTATGTTTTAGGTGTCAGAGATCAGTGCTATCTTTCAAGTAAGAGTGTGGGATGGGGAGACTAAATTTCAAAGGCATGCTTTGTGCTGTGCCCTATCCAGAAAAGTTCTTATTCATTAAATTTCATTTCAATAGAGCCTTAATTGGCAGTCCAATATTCAGCAAGAATATGCTTTGTATTTTATCAGTTGTGGGTGGGGATATGCATGTTTCCTTTGCCTGTGTGTTTGAAAGGTATCCTGAAATATGGATATATGGCCACATGCAATGATTTCAATGATCCATTGGTAAGAATTTGCACAGCAACATGTTAATGAATTAAATGTACCCTCAAGTAAAATACAAAAGAAATCAAGATTTTTTCTCTCTGTGCCATTTAATCATATGGGTAAAATTTTGGTAGCAGAGGGACTGTCTATTAGAGGATTGCAATGTGGAGAGATAGAGTGCTGATTCACATGGTTGATGCAGTACTGTGGGTACTCAAGCACTGATGTGGAAAAAGATTTAAAATCTATGATTGACAGTTTATAGGTGAGGTAACTGGTCATGTGTACTACTGATGAAAGCACCTTTCTTGGTAGTGTGATGCTCTACAAAATCAACGTTTTCTTAGGCCTTTGATCCTCCAGTCTAGGTAGAGGTCAGAAGTTCTTGAGTTTGCAGTGCAGACCTTTGCAGTATTCGGAAATGTATCAGAGTCTGATGTATGCATCATTACACATTATTTTGGTTGTATCTTCCTGATAATGGCAATACATTCTAATTAGAAAAGAAAAGGACAAGTACTAATATAGGAAGACAAAAAAGGACAAAACCTTTTTATTTTCTGCTTGCTAATAATCATGTCGGTACAATAAAACCTTGTGTAGGTACCCTCTTTGGGAGCCATTCAAGTTGGGATGTCATCTGTTTATACTGGGTAGGGTTATGAAAAACCACAAATACAGTCATTATGTTTGAGGTGTCAGAGATCAGTGCTATCTTTCAAGTAAGAATGTGGGATGGTGAGACTGAATGCGAAAGGCTTGATTTGTGCCATGCCCTATCCAAAATGGTTCTTATTCATTAAGTTACATTTCAGTAGACGCTTACTTGGCAGTCCACCTTTCAGTAAGAATATGCTTTGTATTTGACCATTTGTGTGTGCAGATATACAAGTTTCCTTAGCTTGTGTGTTTGAAAGTTATGAGTATAATGCTGGATAATGGTTGTCCGGCCATATATGATGATTTCAATGATCCATTGATAACAATTTGCACAGCAACACATTAACAAATTTAAATGCACTCTCAAGTAAATAACAGAAGAAAGCAAGATTTCTTTTGCTTTGTGTCATTAAATCATGTTAGTAAAGCTCTGGTAAAAGAGGGACTGTCCACTAGAGTATGGCAAGGTGGAGAGTACGAGTCCTGATTCATTCAGTTGCTGCAATGTCGTGGATACTCTAGCATTGATGTGGGAAGATAATTGAAAGCTGTGATTGGCAGTTTAAAAGAGAGGTAACAGATTTTTTTTAAAAGTTATGTTGTGTGCATCGTTTTACTAGGATAGGTGCTTCTCACTTATACTACTGGTGAAACCACATTTCTTGGTAGTGTGATGCCGGACAAAGGCAACATTTGTCAAGCCTTTGAACCTATGCTTTGAGTAGTGGTCAGAAGTTCTTGAGTTTGAAGTGGAGAACTCTGCAGTAATCGAGGTCTGATCTTTACATTATCATAGATTATTTTGGTGGTCTTTTCCTAATAACAGAAATCTCTTCAACTTAGAGAAGAAAAGGACACAGACTAATATAGGAAGAACAAAAAGGACCAACCTTTTCTTTCTGGGTACTAGTAATCATATATATGTATAAATAAAACCTTCTGTAGGTACCCTCTTTGGGAGTCATTCAAGTTGTCATGTCATCTGTTTATACTGGCTAGTGTTATGTGAAATGTTGGATACAGTCCTTATTTTGTAGGTGTCAGAGTTGAATGCTATCTTTCAGGTAAGGATGTGGGCTGGGGAGATGCAATGTTGAAGGCATGCTCTGTGCTGTGCTCTATCCAGAAAGGTTTTTATTGAATAAATTACATTTAAGTAGAGGTGTATTTGGCAGTCCACATTTCAATAAGTATATCCTTTGTAATTGACCAGTTGTAGGTGTGGATTTGCACATTTCCTTGGCCTGTATGTTTGAAAATTATGAGTGCTATACTTGAACATGGTGGTCCAGACACATGATATGACTTCAATAATCCATTGGAATAAATTCTCCCAGCAACATGATAATGAATTTAAATGAACCCTCAAGTAAAAGACAAAAAAAATCAAGATTTTTATCTCTTTGTCATTTAATCATGTTGATTAAGTTCTGGTAGTAGAGACAATGTCCACAAGAAAATCACAAGGTGGAGAGTAGGAGTGTTGATTTACTCAGTTGATGAAATATTCTAGATGCTCTAGCATTGATGTGGGAAGAAATTTGAAAGCTATGATTGACTGTTGAAAGGAGAACTAACTGGTCTTTTTCCTTGAGTCATGTTGTGTATAGCACTTTAACAGGACAGGTGCTTTTCATGTATACTACAGGTGAAACGATCTTTCTTGGTAGTGTGATGCTCTACAACAGCAACATTTTAGCAGCCCTTTGAACCTGTGGGCTGGGTAGAGGTTGGGAATTCCCAAGTTTGCAGTGGAGACCACTGCAGTATTCTGGAAGGCATCAGGGTATGATCTTTGCATTATTTTAGATTAGTTTGGTGGTCTCTTCCTAATACTGCGAATCCCTTCAACTCAGAGAAGAAAAGTACATGTACTAATAGAGGAAGAACAAGGGTGACCATATTTACCATTACTAGCTTCTAGTAATCATATGTACAATCAAACTCCCTATAGGTACCCCCTGTGGGAGCCATTCAAATTGGGATGTCATCTGTTTTTACTGGCTAAGGTCATGAAAAACATTGGATATAGTCATTATGTTTTAGGTGTCAGAGATCAGTGCTACCTTTTAGGTAAGGGTGTCAACTAGGGAGTCTGAATTTCGAAGGCATGCTTTGGGCTTTACCCTATCCAGAAAGGTTCTTATTCATTAAATTACATTTCAGTAGAGGTTTAATTGGCAATCCACAGTTAAGCAAGAAAGTGCTTTCTATTTGACTAGTTGTGGGTTAGGATATGCTCCTTTCCTTGACCTATATGTCCGAAAGTTATGAGCGCTACTTTGGTAAATGGATGTCCAGTCACATGTGATGATTTCAATGATCCATTGGTAAGAATTCACATAACACCATTTAAACAGATTTATACAAATCATCAAGTAAAATACAAAACAAATAATTTTTTTCCTCTGTGTCATTCAATCATGTTTGAGAGTTCTGGTAGAAGAGGGACTGTTCCCTAAAATATTGCAAGGTAGAGAGTAGGACTCCTGATTCACTCAGTTGATGCAATATTGTGGATATCTAGCATTGATGAGGAAGGAAATTTGAAAGCTACGATTGTCAGCTTAAAAGAGAACTGGCTGATCCTTTTACTTGACCCATGTTGTGCGCAGCACTTTACCAGGACAGGTGCTGCTCACATATACTACTGGTGGAAGCACCTTTCTTGGTAGTGTGATGCTCTACAAAAGCAACATTTTGGCAGGCCTTTGAACCTGTGGTATGCGTAAAGTTCAGGCATTCTTGAGTTTGCAGTTTTTGACTTCTGCATTATTCTGAAAGTCATCAGGGCCTGCTCTTTGCATTATTATAGATTATTTTGGTGGTCTCTTCCTAATAATAAGAATCCTTTCAAGTCAGGGAAGAAAACGACACATACTAATATAGGAAGAACAAAAAGGACCAACCTTTTCTTTCTGGGGTCTAGTAATCATCTATGTACAATAAAATCCTCTGTAGGAGACCCTCTTTGAAAATCATTCAAGTGCATAAGGCATCATTTCTTTTTTTTCTGGCCAGCATTATGAAAATCCTAGGATACAGGCATTATATTTAGGTGTCCAAGTTCATTGCTATCTTTCAGGTAAGGATGCAGTATGGGGAGACTAAATTTCAAAAGCATGGTTTGTGTTGTGCTCTACCCAAAAAGGTATTTATTTGTTAAGTTACATTTTAAAAGAGCCTTAATTGGCAGGCTAATTTTCAGCAAGAATATACTTTGCATTTTATCAGTTGTTGGTGGGGTTATGCACGTTTCTTTGGCCTGTGGGATCAAAAGTTACAAATGCTATCTTGAAAAATGTACATTAGACCACATACGATGACTTCAATGATCTATTGGTAAGAATTTGCACAGCAACACACTAACAAATTTAAATATATCATCAAGTAAAAGATAAAAGAAATCAAGATTTTTTCCCTCTATGTCATTTAATCATGTTGGTAAAGTTCTGTTAAAAGAGTGCCTGTATATTAGAGGAATCTCAAAAGTACAAGTGCTGATTCACTCAGTTGATGCAAAGTTGTGGATACACTAACATTGCTGTGGAAAGAGATTTGAAAGCTATGATTGACAGTTTATGGGAGAGGTAACTGGTTCTTTTTCTTGAGACATGTTGTGTGCAGTGCTTTACCAGGATAGGTAATGTTCACATGTACTACAGATGAAAGCACCTTTCTTGGTAGTGTGATGCTCTACAAAAGCAATGTTTTAGCAGTCCTTTGATCTTCCGGTCTGGGTAGAGGTCAGAAGTTCTTGAGTTTGCAGTGCAGACCTTTGCAGTATTCAGAAAGGTATCAGAATCTGATCTATGCATTATTACACATGATTTTGGTGGTATCTTCCTGATAATGGCAATCCCTTCTAATTAGAAAAGAAAAGGACAAGTACTAATATAGGAAGACAAAAAGGAAAAACTTTTTCTTTCTGCTTACTAGTAATCATGTCGGTACAATAAAACCTTGTGTAGGTACCCTCTTTGGGAGCCATTCAAGTTGGGATGTCATCTGTTTATACTGGGTAGGGTTATGAAAAACCATAAATACAGTCATTATATTTGAGGTGTCAGATATCAGTGCTATCTTTCAGGTAAGAATGTGGGATGGTGAGACTAAATGTCAAGGCTTGCTTTATGCTGTGCCTTATCCACAAATGTTCTTATTTATTAAATTACATTTCACTAGAGGCATACATGGCAGTCTACCTTTCAGTTTTAAACTGCTTTGTATTTGACTTTTTGTGTGTGGAGATAGGCACATTTCCTTGGCCTCTGTGTGTGTTTGAATGTTACGAGTTCAATATTGGATAATGATTGTCCAGCAACATGTGATGATTTCAGCAATCCATTGGAAACAATTTGCACAGCAACACATTAACAAATTTAAATGTAACCTCAAGTAAATTACAAAAGAAATCAAGATTTTTCCCCTCTGTGTCACTTGATCATATTGGTAAAGTCCTGAAAAGATAGGGGCTGACCACTAGAGGATCACAAGGTGAAGAGTAGGAGTCCTGATTCACTCAGTTGATGTAATGTTGTGAATATTCTAGCATTGATGTGGAAAGATATTTGAATGATAAGATTGACAGTTTAAAAGAGAGTTAATTGATTTTTTTTAAGTTATGTCATGTTTTAACAGGATAGGTGTTTCTCACATGTACTGTGGTGAAACCACATTTTTTAGTAGTGTGAGGCTGGTCGAAGGCAACATTTTCAAAGGCCTTTGAACCTCTGCTTTGGGTAGAGGTCAGGAGATCTTGAGTTTGAGGAGGAGACCACTGCAGTTATTTGGGAGGCATCAAGGTTTGAACTTTGCATTATTATAGATAATTTAGGGGATCTGTTCATAATAAAGGGAATCACATCAGCTGAGACATAATAAGACATGTATCAATAAGGGAAACACAAAAAGGACTCAACTCTACTTTCTGGTTTCTAGTAATCATGTATCTACAACCAAGCCCTCAGTGGGTACTGAGGTTGGGAGCCATTCATGTGGGTATGTCATCGTTTTTTACTGGCTACGGTTATGAAAATCCTTGGATACAGTCATTAGGTTTTAGGTGTCAGAGATAAGTGTTATCTTTCAGGTAAAAATAGACTCTGGAGAAGGAATTTCAAAGGCATGCTTTGGGCTTTACACTATACAGAAAGCTTCTTATACATTAAATTAAATTTTAGTAGAGCCTTATTTGGCAGTTTATACTGCAGAAAAAACGTACTTTGTTTTTCAGGAGTACTGGGTGGGTATATGCATGTTTCCTTGAAGGGTGTGTTCAAATATTCCAATTGCTATGACAGAAAATGGAAGTAACGAACCATCCAATGATTTCAAACATATATTTGGAAGGATTAGCACAGCAATCCATGAATGTGCTTAAATGTCCTCCCAATTAAATGACAAAAAGAATCACGACATATTCCCAGTGCCATTTTTTCATATTGGATGGATTGTGATAAAAGAAGGACTGACCACAGCAGGTTCGCACTGTGGGTAATACGGGTGCTGACTCATTCAGTTGATATAGTATTGTGGGTACTCTCGCATTGATGTGAGAAGAGCATTCGAAAACTATGACTGACAGTGTAAAGGGGAGCGAACTGGTCCTTTCCTTAAGCCATGTTGTGTGCAGCACTTTATCAGGACTGGTGCTGTTCACGTGTACTACTGGTGAAAGCACTTGTCTTGATAGTGTGATGCTCTACAAAAGCACCCTTTTGACTGGCCTTTGATCCTGTGGACTGGATAGTGGTCGGGGATTCCCGAGTTTGCAGTGGAGACCTCTGCAGTGTTCCGGAAGGCACCAGGGTCTGATCTTTCCATTCCTATAGATAATGTTGTGGGTCCCTTCTCATAATCTGAATCCCAGCAGCTTAGACAAAATAAGACACATGCCAATATGGGGAGAACAATAAGGACCCACTATACCTTTATGGTTCCCAGTAATCACGTTATCTACAATCAGTCCCTCTGTGGGTACCCCCTTTGGGAGCCATTCATGGGGATATGTCATCTATTTTTACAGGCTACGGTTATGAAAATCCTTGGACGCTGTCATTAGGTTTTAGGTGTCAGAGATCAGTGCTATCTCACAGCTAAGGATGGTGACTGGGGAGACTGAATTTCGAAGGCGTGCTTTG
>PVJL010017489.1:0-18089 GCA_004026885.1 Lyroderma lyra
GGGGGGGGGGGGGGGAGAGGCGACTGGGGGAGGGGAGCACTCGCTGCTGAAGAAACACGCATTGTTCCCGGGTGCCCGCCTCCCCCCAGGCCAGCCCCCGGCCACCACCCATTGGCCGTGTGTACCGCCAATCACGCGCATGTAAACACCTTGGCCCTCAGCCATTCCTATAAAACCAATTACGGACCTTGGGGCTCCAGCAGTTTCCAGGCTCCCCTCGGCGGGTCTGAATGATCAAAACTGGTGGTGAGAATTTTTCCCGGCCGTTTCTAGGCAGCCCTCCCCCTCCACCAGCTCAGACCCCCCCCTTCCTCCTCCTCCTCCTCCTCCCTTTTCCTCCCCGCCCTCAGCGTCTGGGCTGAGTGATCAAAATAGAGGAAGATGGTTGTCGCCGCAATCCTGGGCTTTGCAAGGCGCGGTTTAATGGGCCGCCTGTCAGCTTCCTGCTCGCAGGAGGAGGTGACAAGCCGAGCTAGCCGGGAAGGGCCTGGGGCCTCGGGGGTTGCACCCAGCGCCTGGCCTCGGCCCCCCACCTCCCCCGGGGCGCGCTTTCTAGAACGCGCAGTGGCGACTCCAAAACAGACAAGGGCTTCTTTTTCCTCCCCCCTCACCCCTCGCTTTTAAAACAAAGCAGCGATTCATTCTCTCTCTCCCAGCAGCGCGGTTGGGTGGGATGGGCAGGCGAGAAGACCGTTTTCCTAGACCCGGCCTGCAGGTCCCTCCCTGAAATGCGGTATCAGATGGTTACTGATTAATATTTTGGAGAGGGCGCGGCGGCGGGCAGCGGGTGAGTCTCTAATCTTCTAAAAGGGGTTCCTATAGAAACGCGGGCTGGGGCGCGCCCCCCGCTCGGCTGCGGCCAGAGCTGCGGCGCTTTGCACCGCGCGCTCCTCCCCAAAGCCTCTCTTTGCGTGGGCGCTCCCCACCCCTCCCTTCCCCCCCAAAAAAAAGAGCAGAAAGAAAGGATTAGATCGGCTGAGCGCGAACTGATTCCCTCTCGATTCTGACATTTCAGCCTATTAGCATTTCTCCACGGGGCCTTCTGAAACCTATTAAAGTGTAATATTAAAAACCTCTTGGCTGGGGGCCTCTCTCGCCTTCCATCCGCCGCGCCCCCTCCAGGGAGGGCGAGACCCGCGGGGGGGGGGGATCTGTTGAGCTCCGAGGAAGCAGCCGCCAAGCCCAAAAAGTGCTTGGCTGGCCGCGGTGGCCGGAGGGGGAGGGAAGACTCAATCCCCTAGACTTTGTACTTTTATTTTGCGCTTTCAGCAAAATCCTTTCTGGGTTGAGTCGCCAGGAGCTGCCCGCGGCAACCTACTTGGCTGCGGACGCGAGGAGTGCGGACACCGTCAGAGAGGCCGCCCTGGGGGCCCCAAACCCTCTCTCCGCAGCCCCGCAGGGACCCATGCCCGCCTAGGCATTACGTACCCTCAAAAGGAAGCTTGGAAGGGCAAAAATCCTTGCCGATCCTGCCTCCGAGAGCCACTGCAGTGATTGGATTTTAATTAAAACAAGAGGAGCCCGCTCTTTCGCCCTGCGCTGCGGACTCAGCGTTTTCGCATCGCTCTATTTTTTTTAAATCCATTTTTTTAAGGTAGCTGTTCTAGAGGGGTTAAAAATGAGCTAGTTAGCGCCCATTCGTTCTATTTTCTTTTACCCACTTTTAGAAAAAAAAGGTAGGCTTCGAGAGCGAAGTGGAGGTGTCTAATTTAATTCCAGTATAAATTTGAGGAAAAAAAGTTCAGCCTCTTGAGGACAGTTTCAAGTTGCCCTTCCTGAAGCCTCCTGCGTTGGTTTCTAGGCTGCCCTCTTTTGGAAGCTGGAGCTCTGCGTGGGGAGGAGGGAGGAGTAAGAAGGAAAGAAAGGAACGAAAATAGCCGGATCCGAGGGGCACTAGCGGCGGTGTCCGCGCTTGGAGCAGGGCGCGCAAGTCTGTGGCAGCCGGGGCGGCGAGAGGTTCCCGGTGCAGCCCGGGACAGCCAGGAGCAAAGACGGAGAGGAGAGGGGGGTTAGAGAAAGGAGGTATTGTGTCTGTGTGCCTTGGGGGAGGCGGTGACTACAGAAATAAAATAAACGCAGTTGAGCTGCGCTGAGCTGCTGGAGGCCAAGGCAAGGGAAGGGGCCGTGCGTGGGGGCGCAGCCCCGGTGGGCGCCGAGCGTCCTCAAGTCTTAGCCAGAGGCCTTTGTAGGTTCCTAGTAAACCCTCCCACGCCCGAGCCCCCATCGCTTCCCCACCCCCTGATTGTCCCTCCAATATTCGGAGTCCAGACCCTGATCGCCCCCCCTATTATCCCCGCCCTTGATCTGGAATGTTTTTCTTTATTTTAATATAGCTCAAGGAAAAAAAAGTATCTTGAGAGAGCCAGGGTGGGGAATACAAAGGGCTCGCAGGGTGGAAAATAACAAAAGCCTATTTTTATAAATGTTTAATGTTTTCACCCCTGGATGCTCCAAGACGCCCTAATTGTGACGGCGGGGTATGTGTGCCATAAATCATTTAGTTGCTAATAAAAATTCTGCCTGTTTTCCCTGGATTTGCCAATGGCGTTTGCATTTCCAAGTGTGCACCTCGTCGGCGTGGCGAACCGAGCCTGCATTTCATTAGGGCCGCGGTTCGGTGCAGGCGAGGCCCCCTCCCCCAGCCCTACCCCGGTCCTTTGTGGGCCCCAGCCCCCTCGCGCGGCCCTTCCTGCAAACGCTTACACCCGCACCCGCGGAGCCCAGCCCGAGAGCAGGGCTTGGGGACGCAGAGGCGGCGGCTGCCGGCTGCCGGCCGCGGAGCGGGACAGCAGAACAGATCCTGGCCGCGCCAGTTCTCCGAGCTGCTGCGTGCTTGGAGGCGCGAGCAGGCCGCCTTGTGCGTGCCCTGATCTTTGCCCCCTCCCCGGCCCCGCGCCCTGGTGCCCCCGCAGTCTCTGGGTAAACAGCGGCCGGGAGCCATCTTAGGGCGGAGGACTGATCCCAAGCCTACTGGTGAGCGCAGCCCGGACGCCTTGGCAGACCCTTGCCATTCGTAGGGGCCCTCTGGGCACCCTTCGCAGGGCTCGGGATCTGGCGAGACGCCTTCACCGCTCTAGTGGGCTACAATGAAATGTAAAAATCAGGTCTGGGCGCCCTGCGGGTAGCGGGTGACAGCCGCGCGGCCCACAGTCCGGCCGCCATCTTCCGGCCCCTCCCCCCACATACTTTCTGTCTACCCGGCGGGAGCCGCGTCCAAAAAAGAGTGTTGACGCAGTATCTGTGTGTGTTTTGTACTGACTGGGCGGAAAATCGGCTGGAGGGAGGATCTCACAACCCCAAATCGAAGTGCCCGGAGAAGCCGCCCAGGCCAGCGCTGATGTCCGCGGACAGCCGGGGCCGCCAGAGCCGGGGCCGTTTGTACGTTCCCAGGTCGCCGGCTCTCGCTCCGGCTCCGTAGCGGCCCGACTGACGAACTTCTTCCCTTTTGTTTTAAAACCGAAGGACAGAACAACCTTAAGCCCAGCTGTCCAGGGCCAATCCTTTATTCAGGGCCAACCCGGCGTTTCCCAGAACCCTGGGGTTGCTGCCTGCGTGGCCACGTTTCTCCCTTACCCCTTGCCCAGAAAAGAGCCTTTCCTAGGCGAGGACACACGAACCACCTCTCGCACCCGCGAACCGCCTTTCCCGGTGGGGAACGAAGTCCCCGCGCTCCATCAGGCTCTTAAGTGAAGGGACCGGGCGTCCCTCGGCCTCTGCTGCCCATTCGGGAAGCTCCGACCGGGTCTACTAAACGGCAGTGTACAGGTCCCAGGTCCGGCAACCAGGGAGCGCCCGGCCTGGGCGCCGCTAAAACCCGGAGAGCCGCGCCGGGGAAAGCCAAGCTCACCATCCCACTGCTGCGACTGGCCCCGCCACGATTCGGCGCTGAGCCGAGGTTCGGCCAGCCCAGCCGAGAGCAGCCCCGACCCTCCAGGAGAACCAGGGATGCGACGCCAGAGCCCCGCACGCCGCCGGGACAAGGGCGCACCGCAGGCAGAGCGCGGACTGAAGCTCCAGGCTGGGCCCCGGCGGATCCCAGTGCCTCTGGGCTCCGCCTCCGGCCCTGGCTTCTAATCCGGCCCGGGTCGGGTCTTCCACTCCACTGTTTGGCTGGGAGAGGACGGAGACGCGCTTAGTTCGCAGTGCGGCCGGCTGTGGCCATAAATCTCCGCACGGACCTCCTTCCCGCCGCTCACGCGCCAGGGCTCCCGGCTGGCTTCGCATCCCGGGCCCTGCCGGACGCCCTGATCGCCTGGTCACGGCCCGGAGTCGCCGAGACTGCGTGGAGAGTCAAGCCAGGAGCTTCCCCTTTCGCCAAAGAGAAGAACCGCGTCGCCCACTCGGTGCCACCAAATCAACCCCCGCAGTTGCTGGACCCAGAGGCGGTCCGGGCCTTACCGGGTCGCCGCCTGGGATCGGGGCGCCCTAGCCAGGCACTTATTCTAAGGCAGGCTCGGTGAGAGTGGGATGGGCACGCGGCCACCCGCACCATCCAGAGGTGACGATGGAGGTCAGGGTCAGAGCGGCCCTTCAGAACTCAGCCAGCCGCCCTTCTCTGCAGACCCTGCTTTAATCCCGCGTGGTCGTTTTGCCCTTGGAGCCCTCTGCGGGCGCCCGATGCGGGAAAGGGGGCTTTTTTTTTTTTTTTAATTGGAGGGCGAGGACACAGTAGGCATTGCGCCTGGAGGCAGGGATTCATCTGGTTCCTCAACCTGCCTCCAGCTTGTCTTCCCCTCCATGCTGGGGACACCCCAGGCTGTTCGTAGCGGGCCCCGACTCAGCGCTCTTTTGGCTGTCCCCTTTGGTGCAAATAGCCAAACGGGCTGGAAAGCAAGAATCGGTCAGGTGCTGCTGGCAGCCTGTTAGGGGAGGCAGTCTTTCTACCCAAACAGTCAAGGGGCGCCCAGAGAGGGTGCATTCGCAATAACCGTTAATGTCCCCAGCTTTGTTTCTTTGCGTGGGGAGGGGGACAGACCTTCAGGCTGGTGTCCTGCATCAGCCTAGCGCGCCCTGTGCGTGATCAGGGACCACCACCTACGAATAATCCTGTAGGGACTTGGAGTGGAGACAGCCTGGGTAGGGGGAGGCATTCACCCCGTTCTGGGTGCCTCGGGAGGGCCTCACCGCGCCTCACATGAGTGCGAACTGCCCGTGGTAGATGCCAGAGGCGGGGGGTTTAGAACCTCGCTCGGAAATCTGCTCACCCTGGGAGCTTCGGCTTCTTCCTAGAATTTCTAGAAGCACATTTGGAGAAACCGAGGCCTTCCCCGCTGGGCCCCCAACATTTGAGCGCTAGCCAGGGCGGCGGGAGCGTAGCCTGGGGGTGGAGAAGCGGCCCAGCCACATTCCGGCTGTGCCTCCCCCCACAGCCCAGCCCTGCCACAGCTCCCCAGGAAGCGCCTCGGAAAACAAAGCGCTGCGGTTTCAGCCCAAGGTTAAAGTCCACCGCGAGCGTTCCCCCCTCCCCCGGAATCTAAGAGCGATAGCATTTCTCCAAATAAACCGCCAATAAATCAGCTCCCGGGCCGCCTCCTGAAGCGCTCTGCTGACCTTGGGGAATGGTTTTCCTGCTAGACCCGTTGGAGAACAGGCATGGGGTGGGGGACATGATGCCAGCCGTGTCCGCTCCGGAGAGGCAGGAGAGGAGATAATCAAGGGCATTCGTGTACTTGTGGGCCCAGAAGGGACGGGGGAGGTCTGGAGTGTCTGGAGAGGGGTGGGGTGGAAGCTGTGGTCACTGGGGGGCGTGGGGAGGATTAGTGCCCGGTTGTGGGGGCCTGTTATTTATTATGGGAGATGGCTGCTTCGGGGAAGGCCGACCACGTGTTCACTGAGCGCCTGCACTTGGGCACTGGGAAGAGACGCGCGGGGAACAAACAAGTCCTCTTTGGGGGCCTCCTTCTTTGTCTGGGTGTGCCTGGGTGTGTTCTGCAGGCGAGTTCGTGCGGGTGTGACGAATGGGATTTATGTGTGTCAGTGCCAGGGTGACTAATGGAGGGCTTGGCAGCACGCGTGTTGGGGGAGGGGCGTGCCTGCGGGGGAGGGGCACTACACCTAAGTGGGGAGTCAGGGCCCCAGGAGGGGGCTGCCTGGGCTCCTAGAGGTCTACTGCTGCTGCTGCCTCCTGCCTCCTGGCAGTGCCGTGAGGGCCCCTGAAGCGCTCCATGGCAGGCCTGTGCACGCTGAGCGTTCTGGAACAAATTCCACTGCCACCCTGGTCCCCCAGAGGCTCCCCCTGTCCCTCTCCACGGCCCTGACCCACAGGGCCCCTGCCAGTTCAGTCTGTCCCACCCCCTTCCATGCAGAATCCTCCCAGTTTCCTCTTTATAGTCTGAAAATGCCTTTTGTATACACGGGCCCTGGCAAAGCCGACCCTCTGACTTTGATGTCCTGCGGTTTCACAGAGGAGAAACCTAAGGTGCAGAAAGAAGGGACACACACAGCTCAGAAGTGGCAGCAAGCACCCTCCCCTAGACCAGGCGGGGTCTGGGGGTACAGACACGGAGCCCTGGCACCCCTGGGAGCTCCCAGCCCAACCCAGACTAGGTCAGAGAAGGTAAATGGCCCAGCACTCACCCACTGTCAGCCCTGCCACCCCCTTTACTGCCCTTTCCCATCAATCCTCTATCTTCTACTGGGGCCTCTCTCCTGTCCTAGCCTGGGGGGAGGTGACAGAGGTCAGAGGTCAGTGGGAGTCCATTTGGTCTGGGGCCTGGCGAGGTCAGGCTGACCCAGGGCACATTCCTGGCAGGAGGGGGCTGTGGTCAAGAGTTCAGGAGGCCTGGCCCCGAAGCCCAGGGCAGGCGCTGCCATACCTGATGCCCATCACCCCCAGGGAGCGCCTGGAGGGGCCCATTTCCCCCCTACCTTTGGGTCTTCTGGTTTCTGACAACACACACATACCCAATCCCCGGGGGTCCTCTCTGCTGCTGCTTACACACAGATTCTGTCCCATGCATCTGTTCCCATTATAGACACACATGTCAAAAGGGTCCCTGCGACTCAGAGAAGTGGGTGACCTTCCTAAGGTCACCAGTCCTCAGTGGCAGCAAGCAAGCCAGACAGGTTCCTGCCCAGCCCTCTACCTTCTGTGCTTTAGGCCCATGGTGGCATCTCAAGGGAGGGGACTATAGGAGCTCCCCCTTCTTCCCAGGTCTCCGGGGAGCCTCCCACACCCACAGGCTCCCAGGATGCCTCCCTCCATCTCTCTCTCTCTCTGTCTCTCTCTCTCTCTCTCACACACACACACACACACACACACACACACACACAGTCTCTCTCATGCTCTCTCTTCACCTTCTGCATTTTTTTTTTTAATCTTTCTTTGGCATTTTCTTTCAAGCAGAAAATAAAAACATTTCCCATGGCTATCGCTTTGAAAGCTTCTCTCTCCTTTGTGTCTCCCCCACCCCCGCCCCCATGTCAGTCCATTTCTAGAGTCTGCAGAGAGTCAAAAACAAACCCGCAAAGATCAGACCTGACAGACCCCCTCCCTGCACCCCTCCACTTTCTCAGCACGTCTTGGTCTGTCTCCACCTGGAGATGAGCAGGAGGCAGCCCCCTACCCCCACCCCAACACATGCACACATGCACTCACCAATCTTGTGTAGCCACAGGGAGTCTCTTAAGAACTTTCTAGAACCTGCCGTGCCAAAAAAGAAATGTCTGTGTTCTCCCTCCCACTCCCCAGCTCCCTGTCTAGCCCTGTTCCCCAGCCCAGCTCCCATGGACCCTCCTTTAGGAAGGCATCGATTATGGGCTGAATACCCTCAATTTTTTTTTTTTTTTTTGGTAGTTCCCTGTATGGGAATCGAACCCAGGTCACAGTGTTGAGAGCACCGAAGCCTAGCCACTACACCACCAGGGAACTCCCTAACCCTCAAATTCTTATGCCCAGGGTGTCACCCCCAGTACCTCAGAATGTGACCTTATTTGGCAATAGGGTCATTGCAGATGCAATTAGCTAAAATGAGGTCTACTGGTGTACGGTGGGCTCCAAATCCAGTATGACTGGTGTCCTGATAAAAAGGGGACACCGACAAGATACAGAGGGAAGTCTGCATGCAACAACAGAGGGAGATGGCCATCTGTGAGGCAAAGGGAAAAGCCTGGAGCAGGTCCTCCCTCCCGGTCCTCGGAAGGAACCAACCCTGCTCACACCTTGACCTCGGGTTTCTGACCTCCAGGACTGAGAGGCAATAGCGTTCTCTTGTGTGAGCCACTCACTTTGCAGTCCTACGTTATGGTCGCCCTAGAAAACTAATAATGTGCCATCCCAAATTTAAGTGCCTGCAAGAATTAGAAGGGAAACAGGCGGGTTGAAGTGGGAGAGCATCTAGAGGGGACAGCTTGTAGACTCATCACAGCCCTGGCCAGTGATCCCCATGGGGGCCGGTCTGCCGCTGCTCATGGTGTATCAGTCAGAATGAGCTCGGTAATGCTGCAGTGACAAAAATCCCCAACACCTCAATGGTTTAACACAGCACAGAAAAATGTATTCTCCTCAACACGTTGTCTGCTCTGAGCTGGGGTAGCCCTCCAGGGCAGCTGGCCTCCTCATGGTGGCTCCTTAGCACTGTTTTTAACACTATCATGACCAAAATAAAACCCATGGGTAGGGCATCTACTGGTCCCCAGTATGCAACCCTTGTTAGATTTTGCTCAGACCACCCTATCCCGTTCCTGCACTCCGGGCGGTTGATGTCTTCCTGAGGCCACATACTCATTTTCGTGCATTTATCCGCTCAGGTTTGTTTTAACAAATGCCAATTGGGTCAGGCCCTGCGCTGGACCACAATCCTGTCCTCATGGAGCTTACAGTCCAAGGAGGGTCATCAGAGACCCGGAAGTGGGGTGAACACTGCCAAGCAGTCGGTCAGGGCTCAGGAGAGACGGGCGTGGCCAGACGGCGCGAGGCCTGGTTCTGGAGGAAGACAGAGATGTAGGCGGTTGGCACGCAACTGTCTTAAATGAAAGCAAGACTGGTCCCGCCACGGAAGGGTGAAGCCCAGAGGTGCGACGCCCTCATGCTTGGGAGGACACAGTTCTCTTTCTCCCTCCTCCCGCCTCAATTTTCCTTCCCTTCCCTTTGGCCCCCCACTCCCTCCTTGGAGTGTCCGTCTCTTCCACGTGCTGGCATCTGGCTAATCGGAGACTTGCAGCAGGAAGGAGGCAATCCCCCAAAGGGACAGCCCGAGCGTTGGTATTAAAAGGAGTAAAGCTGGACAGAAAACAGACGGCAAATGGACTCTACCCAGCAAGCTCTTCTCTGAGGGCAACGTCATCAGACCTGATGATGGTCTAATCATACCTGGGGAGTGAGCGATGGACGAGGCATCACAGGCCCTGGCCCAGGAGGCAGAACTCCACCACGGGACCTGCACTGGCCTAAACCTGTGCACCTTCTCTGGCCCCACCCCAGCCCCCTCTCCCCCACGCTCCCCTTCCCCCTCCCCTTCTTCCCCTCCCTCCCCCACTCCTCTGCCCTTTCTCACTCTCTGTTTCCTTCTCTATCAGCACCCTGCCCACACCAGGTCACAGTTCCAATGCCACACAATAAACTGTCACACTACAGAGCATGGCCTGGCTTCCCGAGTGGCTGTCACGACACACTGTATCCTCTAAGGATGGCCACACAATGTGTCCCTTCTACAACGTTACCCTGACATTCCTCCCATTGGCGGTGGAATCTTGTGTCTTATAACCAGACGCAGGGCAGTGACACGGTGTGACTTCCAAGGCGTGCTCAGGAAAGGAGACTCACCATCACCCTGTGTGGAACCTGAGCCACCAGGCGAGAAGCTGGACTGCTCCGGCCACTTGCAGAGGCCACTAGTAGGTGTTCCAGCCAACAGATAGCCCCGGCAAGGTCTCACCAGACGTGTGAGCTCAGGGCAAATCAGGTGCTTCTCAGAGCTGTGTGACAGGGGCTTCGGGGCTCTGTGACTGCCCAGGTCACATGAGGTGGCCGGACTGCCCTTGCCGCTGGGCGCTGAGTGAACGCCCATGCCAGGGGTCAGGCTGGACCGAGGAGCTGGCCAGCCTGCCTCAAGTCCTTGTCTGCCACGCGCTCGGTGTGTGACGTTTGCAAAGCCACGTCCCCTCTCTGAGCCTCAATTTACCTATCTGGAAAGTGAGGCTGGATATGCCTCCTTCCTGGGATCGAGGGCGGGGGTATGTGCCTGTATCGGCTGCGCCAACGGTGACCGAGATGCTCGCCTTTCCTAACACCCGCGGGTGCTAGGGGAGCCAAGGGGCCTGGGAGCCCCATGCCCCAGGGTGCCCACTGCCTTACTCCCTCCAACAGTGAGGGCTGGGCACCAAGCCAGTGCTCAGGAAAGGAGGGTGTCCCCACTGGTCAGCCCAGTCCCCAGGCCACTGCCCCAAAGCTCCTGATCGGGACGGGACTGTCGTACCAAACGGCCACGGACTGGATGGCTTTAGGCAACAGAACTTCCTCCCCCGAAGTTCAGAATCAAGGCGTTGGCAGGGCGGGTTCCTTCTTGGGGTCCGTGATGGGGAATGTGCTCCTGACTTTCTCCCAGCTTCTGGTGGTGGCCAGCAGCCTTTGGGGTCCCCTGAGGCTCTGTCACTCACTCTCTGCTGCCATCGTCACACGGGGCGGTCTTTGTGTCTCTAATCCTCCTTCAGTACGGACCCCAGTCGTGTTGGATGAAGGCTCACCCTACTCCAGTGTGGCCTCATCTTCCCTGATTACATCTGCAGTGACCCTACTTCCAAACGAGGCCACGTCCTGAGGTTCCCGAGGTCAGCACTTTAACATTTGGGGCGGGGGCACACGATTCGTGTGCAACACCGACTGGGCCGTGGTCCCTCTGCCCTATCCCAGAGCCGGGACACAACCCGAAGCCCCTCCCGCGGGCCCAGCGCTGCCCCTGCGCGGCCCTTATAGCCGGTCCGGTGCGCGGTGGGGCCGCAGACACGAGCCCTGTACCCAGGCCGCTGCCTCTCCCTTTCAAGGGGTGGGTGGCTGGAGCCCGGGGGCTCCAAGACAGGAGTCTTGTCATGATGTGGAAGTGGAGGCCCAGGCAGGGGAAGTGATTTGTCCAAGGTCACATGGCTAAATGGTGATGGCGAAGAGGCTTGAGTTCAGATCCTTCTGCCTGTGTTGTCCTCTGCCAATGACTCCCATCACCCCTCTCAGACTTGTCCCCTGTGGGCTTGTCACCCCTAAGGGCCTATGATGCCCTGAGCGCCGCTTAAACAACAGGCGTTTCCTTCCCACAGTCCCAGCGACTGGGAAGTCGGCTCCGGGGCTGGGGGCCACGTCCTGCTTTACGGGTGCCAGGTTGTTTCTGCTGTTGGTTGGTTTTTGTCCTCACCTGACAGAAGGCGGGAGGGAGCTCTCGGGGTCTCCGTTGTCAAGACACGAATCCTGTTTGTGAGGGTTCCAACCACGCGACCTAATCACCTCCTAAAGGCCCACCTCTCATGCCATCACACTGGGACTTAGGATCTCAACAGGAACTTGGGGGTTCCACAAACCTCCCGTCTGTGTTCATACAGCCCACATCGGAGGCCCCGCACCTTGTCATCACTCCCTCCCCAATGCCCGGCCCAGCAGACCTCCGTGACCGTCCACTCAGTGAATGGAAGGGAGAGGGCATCGCTTTGGGAGGGCTTGCAAGGCTGAACAGAAGCTTGCCAGGCAGGGAAGGCAGAGACAGGATCGCAGGCCCCCCAGCAGGGCCCGCCCGGCTCACAGGTGGCGCGCTGGGCCTGGGGAGGGGAGAGCCAGGTTAGGCCGCCCCTCCCAGGCGACGTCCCCAGGTTGCCCACCGCAGGCCGGCTCAGGTGACTTCAGGTATCTCCTTTCCCCTTCACGCCCGGGTGGGTTGAGTGGTATTTATTCAAACTTTCATTTTATTGGTGTTTTTGTTGAAAGCACAGGAATTATTCATAGCTGGTTTTGCTTCTCTTCTAGCAGGGACCGTATCTTTGTACTCAGGGTACAAATTAGGTGTCAACTCAATTCACCGTCAATCAGAGGCAGCTTCAGAGGCTCAGAATGCTCTGGAAGCCAGGTCTGGCTGGAGGCAGAGGGGGCCTGAATGGGTCATGGTCTCCAATGTCACTAGGGACAGGGGACAGGGCTGGAATACAAGGGGAGTGACCAGGAAACAAATCCTGCCTCTGTCCCTATCCCTTCGTGACTCTGGCCAGCCCCAGTCTTCTCATCTGTGAAATGGGACTTGCCATGAGTGCTGGGCACACCTTCCACTGGTGGTGCCACCCACCAGGCTCCCCTCCCATGACTGCTGTGCAGGGCTCTCAGCTCCTACGTGTGCCAGACCAATGCCCAAGGGCAGGGATGAGGGTGGAGTGGAGGCGGAGCTCTCCTCCATGCGTGGGGCCTTCCAATGGCAGGTCACAGAGCCACCTGCATCCTCATCGTTGGCCCCCACCAGCTCCCTGCTCACCGGCCTCCCCAAGGCCAAGTGCTTTCCAGGGTGCCCTGGGGGACATGGCGCTCCACCGCCAGAGCACCAGGAGCTGTGCCAGGGCTCCAAGCCCTCACCCCGCCCTGCCTGGTCCTCTGTGAACCATCAAGACCCAACATCCAGCTCTTGCATATTTGGAAGTGAGGACGGTGGGGCCTGGGGACCCAGCTCTCTCACTGGGGACTGGGACTTCGCGTCATTCCTGGCTCTATCCATCTCCACCTTCGAGCAGACAATTCCAGGTCCCGTGCCTGGCCCGGGGAGCCCCCAGTTGTGAGGGGACAGACCTGAGACGAACTACACAATGATAGAGAGAGGGAAGGCCAGCCGGTCTGCAGGGTCTACAAAAGCCCCAAACGACGTCCTGCCAACAAGGGTATCCCAGAGGAGGGGCCGGCACAATGGCGGGTTCGCCTACGGGCATCCTCCCTGCTCTGCAAAAGCGTCCGGCAGGAGTGCGTACCACCACGGACACTCAGGTTCCTGCTCACCACCGCGTAGCTCCTCCTGACCTTGCTCTTGGCCCAGACCCACGGACGCATTCTGCACCTGACAGGTCTCCACCACAGCAGGACGTCTTTACCTGTCTGTGTGTCCAGGCCCACCTCACGCTCCCCCAGCACCCCTGTCTGCTCAGGGGTGCTCTCTCACAGTCCTGTTCCTTCCGAGGCCTCTCCCGCTGCTGTGTAGTCAGCCGTCGTCTCCCTGTGTCCTCACGTAGTCGACTGCGTGTCGGTCTGTGTCCTAGTCTCTTCTCAGGACACCAGCCATGTGGGACTAGGGTCCACCCATGTGACCTCATTTTACTTTAATCACCTCTTTAAAGGCCTTATCTCCAATGATTGTCACATTCTGAGGTCCTGGAAGTTAGGACACCAACAAACACATTTTGAGGGACACAATTCAACCTGTCACACCCCCGAGCCAAGGTGTGAGTGGCACTAGAAGGTGACTGCAGAAAAGAGACAGGGAGGGAGCTCTCTGGGCGGAGGACTGGCCCGAGCACAGGGCCAGCAGCTCGGGGACTCAGCCCTCAGCACCAAGCCTGACCGCTATGTCACCTGCTGCTCAGACTTACCTCATTCGGCCAGGACTGAAGGGCCAGGAAACGGAGGATTCTCGAAGGACAGGACTTGGCAGGGAAACGTCAGGTGTTGCTGTGGTGTGGGCTCTTCAAAACCTGTTCTTGGGAGGCAGAGTGGTGGCCTCCGGGGGGCCCCTCTGCTGAGTAGCATCCCCCCAACATTCAGGTCTGCGGAGCCTCAGAATGTGACCTTATTG
Source organism: Lyroderma lyra (assembly GCA_004026885.1). NCBI lineage: Eukaryota > Metazoa > Chordata > Mammalia > Chiroptera > Megadermatidae > Lyroderma > Lyroderma lyra. The sequence goes on from PVJL010017489.1 coordinate 13,743, forward strand.
TGAAATAGGGTCTTTGTGGAGATGTAGTGAAGGTGAGGTCCTATTGGGTTGTTTAGGGGGGCCCTCACCCGTGACTGGTGTGCTTATAAGACCTGGGAAATGTCCACACAGGCACACACCCATGTGGTGACAGAGGCAGAGGCCGGAGTGACGCGTCCACAAGCCAAGGACCGCCAGGGGTCGCCGGCCACCACCGGAACCTGGGGGAGACTGGGGGCAGATTCTCCCCGGGGAGCCTTCGCAGTTGGCCTGGCCCTGGCGACACCTCGAGCGCGGACTTCTGGCCTCTGGAATCTGGAGAGAACACATTTCTTGTTTTCGGCCACCTACAGGCGCCAAGCTAGCTGGGCCAGCCTCCGGGACCACCTGCCCCGCCTCCTCGACCCAATCACCCGGCTCCGCCCCGCTCGGTCACGGGCCATCCACCGGAGGTCGGCAAGGACCCGGCCGCCCGAAGGACAATGGCAGTGCCGGTGGCCATTAACGTGTGTGGCGGGCGTTCTTCTTGGCCACTGGCAGGTTTAAAACGTGTCCCCCCATCCTCTCACACCCCCATCGAGTGGTGGCATCTGAGTCCCCTCCCTTGGAGCCTGGGACAGCTTTGCCAGAAGAAGAGGACGTGTTGCAGGAGGCGCCCGACGGCACGGCCAAGGCTGGGTCACAAAAAGCTGTGCAGCTTCCACAGGGCCCTCGGCTCCCTCCCGGGGGAACAGGCCAGGCCCTGGTGAGGATTCCAAGTAACCTGGGGTCCCCGTGCTGGGAGGAAGCCCGGCCTCAAGGGAAGTCCACAAGGAGGTGTCCCAGTTGACAGCCCCCACCCCGCTGTGCTCCCCACAGACGACAGCATCCCAGGCCCCACAAGTCGTCCTGAACCGGGCCTGCCGAGCTCTCCGATGACTGCGGCACCCTGGGGACATCTCACTGTAAATGGTCCCTGGGCCCAGTGTGAGATGATGCTTAGAATGGGGTGGCGGGCTGCCAGGCCGGGCGGGCTAAAGCCCTTTCACCTGCCTGCTGCCCCCCGCTGGAAGGAAAGCCATTCCCGGCAGGGGCTGAGGGGTGTGGGCACGCCGCCCGCCCCCGGGCTCGCTGCACGCCCACGCCGCCCGCCCCCGCCCCCGCCCCCCCCCCCTGCCACACCAAATTCCTGCGCAGCCCACAGTGTCTCTGACGCAGGGTGGAGGGGCCGAGCCGGGCTGGCCAGGGGCCCTGGTTTAAAATAGCAGCCACCAGGCCTTTATTTTATCTGCAACGCAGCCCCGCCACCCAGCTCTGCTCAGGCGGCCTTGGTGCCGGTGTTTGAACACCTGCGCCGAGAACCTGAGCCCTCCCAGAGCCAAGCGGAGACCCGGGCGCACCGCCGTACCTGTGCGCGCACACCTGCTTCCCCAGGAAGCCAGTGGAGGTGGCCCAAGGCTCCAAAGCAGCCCTCGCCCCCAGGTCCCCCTGCCCAGCCCACCCTCCACGTATGGGTCAGTGTCCTGAGGCAGCTGTAACCAAGTCTCACACTCTGGGCAGCAGCTTAACACAAGAGCTGTTTTACTCTCTCACAGTCTGGTGACCAGAAGTCTGAGATCAAGGTGCCAGCAGGGCTGTGCTATCTCTGAGCCACTCCTTATTGCTTGGGATACTTTCGTTTTTTTGGTTTTTTTTTGTTTTTTGTTTTTTTTTTTGGTTTTTTTTTGCTTTTTGGTACGTGGGTAGCTCCCTGACTGGGAATTGAACACAGGCCGCAGAGATCGCAGGCTGCAGCACCAACAGCGCCAATGCCGAAGCCTTAAGCCACTACACCATCAGGGAACTCCCTGCTTGGGATACTTTCAACTGCAAGTCACAGAGAACTTGACTAACACTGACATCTTCGCGTAGCAAGAAGTCCAAGTCGGGGGCACTGAGGTAGGTTCACCCAGCAGCTTCGTCACCTCAGCTTTCCAGGCTAGTCTCTGAGCCACTGCCTCACGATGACAACACTGCTGCTGAAGCTCCAGACATTCCACCCCACGTCCCCTGGTCCTCACCGTTTTCATGTATATTGGCCCGGTTCAATTTCTTTTTTTGTTGTTGTTGTTTTTGTTTTCTTGTTTTTTTTAATGTGGGTAGTTCCCTGGCTGGGAATCGAACCCAGGCCACAGCGTTGACAGCGCCAGCGCCGAAGCCTTAAGCCACTACACCACCAGGGAACTCCCATCCGCTTCAATTTCTGACGTCCAGCACCACACTTGTTTATCTGAGGACTTTCTCAGCACCCAGAAGCTGCATGTCACCCTCAAGGTGGGTGGGGATGAGCCCCCTCCCAGGGAGCCTGTCATCAGTAACCAACGGGAGAGGGCGGATCGACTCCCAGCTGCCTCACCCTTGGGGGCCAGAACTTGGAGGTGTGCGTTCTGCTCTCTCCCCCGGGCCCCAGCAGGCTGGAGCTCTACTTGACCACAGTGGTCACCTGGTCCCTACCACACCTTTCCTGGGCTCTTCCCCATTCCTGCTTCATGTCCCACTCCCCCTCAGGGGCTCCCTCACTTGCCCTCAAATCTGGTGTTAGGGCCTGCCTCTGGGGCGCCCCAGCTAAGACCTCGGTGTCTCAGATGGGGGTGTCGGGGGGAGCAACGTCTGCACCAGTCCCAGGCGGGCTTCCCGACTGTCCATCTCCTCTGGTCACGGCCCAGCCCCCGGCCCGGGGACCACTGCTGTGCCTCCCGACGACTCAGTCCGCCGCCGCCTGCCCGTGGTCCCTGCGAACCACAGCAGGAAGAGCGCTGGGCCAGGCCCGCACGGCAGCCCTGGGACGCAGCGGCCACTCCCGGACAACGGGCTGAAGGTACGCCTCTCGGAGGCGCTTTCCCGTGGGGGATACGCAGGAAATGTGGCTGCAGTGGGGTGATTCGGAGGGGAGAGGTGGCCACGCTGGGCTCTCCAAGGTCAGCCTGGCCTTCCCTCCCTCGACCTGGTCTCTGGGAGCGTATTGGGAATTGGGGGACGGTGGGAACTTAAGAGGGTGGTACGAGCTAGGAAGGAGACTGACACCCCTGGCCACGTGGCCCGTCCGTTCTGGGATGAGGGCTGAGGCTGGTGGGCAGGAAGCACGTTGCTCGCCAGACCCGGGCAGTGTGGCCTCAGCCCCTCCGCACCCCCGCCGCACCCCCACCCCGAGGAGCAGAGACCAGACTGAACCAGGTCCAGAGTTCTGCAGCTGCGAACACGGCCTCCCGGATCAGGAACCAGAGGACTCACAGGACCTCCTCTGCCTGAGGAAGGCCTCCTGCTGGAGGGCAGCCCAGGGTGGGTACACGGGCCGGAGCTGCCTTGGGCGGCACCAGCGTCTCCTCCTCCAGCTGCCCCTCATGCCTGACATTCCTCTCTCGGCCCCACCCTGGGGCCTGCGGCTCCGGGCGGTGCAGAGTGTGGTGCCCGGGCCAGGCCGCAGGCTGCGGGGGTCTTCCTGGATTCACTGACTTACACAGGTAGGCAGGTCGCCACATCTCCGGGCCCCAGCGGCCCTGTCTGTAAAGTGGCGAAGAGAAGGAGAAGCCCAGAGAATAACAGAAGTCCGAGGTCAGCCCCACACTCCCGTGTCCTTCCCCTCATGGGTCGTGGTCTGTGGAGGCTGACCCCCCTGCCCTGCGCCTTGAGGGCTCCCCACAAGCCAGCCGCCTCCCAGGACTTGGACAGGGCTTCCAGATAGGGCATACGTCCCCTGCCCCTGACAGCTGTGCAGTCCCCGGCCCTTGTTAGCCCCCAGGAGCCCCCGGAGGACACACTGACCCTCACCCCTGGCCTGCCCCACAGGGTAAGGATGGGGGGGCCAGGTTGGCTCCTGCAGGAATCCGGCCAGCTGCAAAGGGTTCTGTGGGGAGTTTAATTTGGTTCTTTTCCTCCTGGAACCAGGTTGTCCCTGGAGACCTAATCCATCCTGGGGATTTAAAAGCATCCGACTTGCCAAGGACAAGGCCAGCTCCTGGCCCCAGGCGACGCCAGCTTCCCATTTTAATTAAGAGTGTTTTTAGCCCTGGGCAGGAGGCTCCCAAAGGCCGCAGGCGTCTCCCACAGTGCCCACCCTGTGCCCACCCTGTGCCCAGGGCCCTCATCCCCCACCTCTGGGCTCCCACGTCCCCACTGGCTGCCCGGCCTATGGGTGGGCGTGGGGTGCTCTTGTGTAGTGGGTTGAGGGGTATCTCCATCCCGAGATATGTCCACCTAGAGCCTCAGAATGTGACCTTATTTGGGAAGAGGGCCTTTGCAGGTATAACTAAGTTAAGGATCTCGAGATCTGATCATGCTGGAGTAGGACGTGCCTTAAATTCATGATGGAAGTCCTTATGCGACCACACACACACACACACACACACACAC
>PVJL010017490.1:0-18028 GCA_004026885.1 Lyroderma lyra
ATTTCTCGTATTTCTGTCTCAATCTTTCTTATGTTTTGAATTTCTTTGTTAAATTGTTCTTTTTGTTCACAGAGTTCCTTTTTTATGTCGTTTATATCCTTTTTTATGTTATTTATCTCAGCTATGGTGTTCTGCCAATAGGTTTTCATTTCTCTCACAGCCTTTAGAATGGCTGCTTTAAATTCTCCGTCACTTAAATCCGACTCTTCCAGATGTAACAAGCTGTCTTCTGGGTTAATTTCATATTCTTTCTGAGGAGTTTTAGTTTTTAAGGAATTCATCCTGTCCGCTGGGATCTTCCTCTTTGACATGAGGGCTTTATGTTCAGTGCCCAGATTATTGCTTTTGTGGTGTCTTGCTGTAGGGCAGACACTAGGTGGCACTGGGGGTCAAGTTTTGGGGTAGAGGGGGCTGTTTGTTTCTTGTTTCTGATCTCCTACTGCGTTTGGAGGCTATGCGCATATATCCTGGGGAGAGGCCAACAAAAGGCTTTTGGCCCTTGCTGGGGAAAATCAGTCTTTCTTCCCAGCCCTGATTCAGCACCTGCCTGTCTACGGGCTCACACTGCTTTCAGAACCCTGGGGTGCACGAGAAAGTGCCCGCTCCATAAGTCCAAAGCTGTGGTCCTGGCCTGAGACATCAGGGTCGCCTTTGCAGCAGGCTGGGAACAGGAACTGCAGCCCTGTGTAGGTCTCCAGGGGGCTTAGAGCTGGGGTTCTATCTTTGCAGTTCAGAGTTCTCGCTCAGCCCTTCTACCACTCAAAAGTTCCAGAGGCTGGCTCCCAAACTCCTTCCATCCCCAGCTCCCCAGTCTCTCTCCCCTCCCCCAAACTGCACAACTCCAAATAGTCAGCAGGGATCGCATCCGGATCCCGCGTGGTCCATCTCTGCTCCCTTCCCTCTCCCCGACTCTCCCCCTTCTCGCCAGCCTTCAGGTGTTTACTTGCAATTTGTGGATTTCTCAACAGCCGGTTTGTCACTCAGGGTCCTCTTTCTTGGCTCCTGGATGGCCGTTCAATTGTGTTTTCTGGGAGAGGCTTTAGGAACCTCCTCTCCAGTTGCCATCTTGTCTTCTCTCTCCTAGGCTTTTACATTTACTCACCACTCACTCACTGTGTCACCTGAAGCAACTTATAATCCTGCAAACTCCACTCCTGATAAGTGCCCTATACAGGTGAACTACTTTTTTATCTTTTAGAGCATATTTTTACTGTACCTTTTCTATGTTAGATGTGTTTAGATACAAGTACTTACTATTGTGTTACAAGGACCTATAGCAAGACTTACAGGCTTGTAGCTTAGGAGTAATAGTTTATACTACATAGCCTAGGTATGTAGTTGGCTATACCTCTAGGTTTGTGTAAGTACTCTATGGTGTTTACACAATGACAAAATTGCCTAACAATGCATTTTTTAGAATATATCTTTGTTGCAATAAATGCATGAATTGCTAAGTGAAATAAATAAGACAGAAAAAGTCAAGAACCATATGATTTCACTTGTATGTGGGATATAAAACTGACAGCAACAAAGAACAAGACAAATAAACAAGAAACAAAAACACATAGACACAGACAACAGTTTAATAGTTACCAGAGGGTAAGGGAAGATGGGCTGGTAGAAGTAAGAAGAGGACAAATAGATGGTGGTGGAAGGAGAACTGACTCTGGGTGGTGAGTACACAATGCAATTGTATAGATGAAAATCTATATATTAATTTTACTTACCAATGTCACCCCAATAAATTTAATAAATAATGCATGACTGTGTTGTATATCTATTAACAAATTATTATAGTTACAGATATCTTAATAATTTTGTCTTTTAACTTTTATACTAGAATTATATTACATTACTATTTTAGAGTACTCTGAATTTAACTATACAAGTATATTGACCTTTACCAGTGAACTTATACTTCATCTATTTTAATTTTACTAATGAGTGTCCTTTAGTTTCAGCTTAAAGAACTTTTTTTAACATGTTTTTATAAGGCTATTCTAGTAGGGGTGAATTCCTTCAGCTTTTGTTTCAGAAATTCTTTATCTCTCTTTCAATTCTGAAGGACAACTTTGCCAGTTTAGCAGTTGTTGTTTTTGTTTGTTTGTTTGGTTTGGTTTGGTTTCAGCACTTAGAAGCACTTAGAATATATCCTTCTACTGCTTTCTGGCCTGCAAAGTTTCTGCTAAAAAATGCACTACTACTTTAATGGGGGCTTTCTTGCATGTAAAACATTGCTTTTCTCTTGCTCCTTTTATGATTCTCTATTTTTAACTCTTGAAAGTTTAATTATAGAGTCTATCAGTGAGTTTTCGGATTCTTCCTTTTTGGTACTCTTCAAATTTGGTGTCTGTTTTTACACAGTTTAAAGAATTTTTCAACCATTATTTCTTTGAATAACCTTTCTCCTTCTTTCAATTTGCCTTCTGGGACTCCTATAATGCATATATTTGGCTGTTTGATGGTTTCTCTTAAGTCCTTTAAGCTAGCCCTCTTTTTAAATCTTTTGTTTTTTTCTATTCTAACTGGAGGAATTCCTCTTCCCTGTTTTTGAGTTTACTACTCTTTTCTTCTTCTTGGTCTAGTCAATGGTTAAATCTCTCCATTGAATTTTTCAGCTCAATGGTTTTATTGCTCAGTTGTATGATTTGTTTGGTACTTTTTAATATTTTATATTTCTTTGTTGAAATCCTCACATTGTTCATGCATTGCTCTTCTGACCTTAGTGACCATCATTATGACTGTTATTTTGCACTCTCTTTTGAGTCATCCACTAATTTGTTTAATTAAGGTAACTTTTCTACAGATTTATTTTGTTCTTTTGTTTGGAACATATTCCTTTGTTTCTTTATTTTTCTTGACTTTCTGTGTTGATTGGTTTCTATGAATTAGATAAAACAGCCATGTCTCTCAGTCTTTACAGACTGGTCTCATGTAGGCCATGAACCTTGTCAATCAGCCTGACCCAAACTCCTGGGTGCCTCTCAAACCTTTATTATTATTTAAGTCATTGTCTTTGTTTTCAGTGGCTCTCAATGGTTAAAAGTGTGTCAAATCCCAAAAAGGAGGATCAGCAAATAGATGCAGGCCACTCCATTGTGAGTGTTTTCTGTCATTTGATGTGTAGGGGTCACTCAACTAGTTTCTGTGTTTCTGTCATATAAAATTTCTTTATTATTATTATTATTAGTGTCAGGTGTATAAAACAGCATAAATATTAGATATTTACACAACTCACACAGTGATAACCCAAACAAGTTTACTACCTATCTGACACCATACAGAGTTATTACAATAACATTGACTATATTTCCTATGCTGTACTTCATATCCCATAACTATATATATATATTTTAAATTATAGGTGACATTCAGTATTATACTATATTAGTTTCAGGTGTACAGTGCAGTGGATAAGCATTTATATAATTTATGAAGTGATCTCCCCCATAAGCCTAGTGCCTTTCTGACACCTTGCATAGTTTTTACATTATTGATTATATTCCCCATACTGTATTTCACATCCCTTTGACTATTTTGTGACTATCAATTTGTACTTCCTAATCCTTTCACCTTTCTCACCCAAACTCCCAACTCCCCTCCCATCTAGTAACCATCAGTTTGTTCTCTGTACCGATGAGTCTATTTTTGTTTAGTTTGTTCATTTATATTTTGTTCTTTAGATTCCATATACATGTAAGTGAGATCATATGGTATTTGTCTTTCTTGGTCTGAGTTATTTCACTTAGCATAATGTCCTCCAGGTACATTCATGTTGTTGCAGATGGTAAGATTTTATTTTTTTATGACAGATTAATACTCAGTTTTATAAGTGTACCTCAATTTCTTTGTTCAGTTGTCTATTGATGAACATTTTGGTTGGTTTCATATCTTGGCAATTGTGAATAGCACTGCTGTATTATACAGGTGCAAACACTTTTCTGAATTAGTGTTTTGGATTTCTTTAGAAAAATATCCAAGAGTGGAATTGCTGGGTCATAAGGTAGTTCTATTTTTAATTTTATGAGGAACCTCCATACTGTTTTCTATAGTAGCTGCACCACTTTGCAATCCCACCAACAGTGCACATTAGTTCCCTTTAAATCACATCCTTTCCAACACTTATTGTTTGTTGATTTATGGATGCAGATGACTGCCATTCTGACAGGTTTGAAGTGATATCTCATTGCGGTTTTATTGGCATTTCTTTGATGATTAGTGATTGAGTATTTTTTCATATGTCTATTGGTGATGTCTACGTCCTCTTTGGAGAAATGTTGATTCAGGCCTATGCCCATTTTTAAATTGCACTGTTTGTTTGTTTGTTTTGGTGTTGAATTATATGAGTATTTTTTAATATACATTTTAGATATTAACCCCTTATCAGATATATCATGGGTAAATACCTTCTCCCATTCAGTATGATGTCTTTTTATTTTGTTGATGATTTCCTTTGCTGTGCAAAAACTTTTCAGTATGATGTAGTCCCAGTTGTTAATTTTTTCTTTTGTTTTCCTACCCCAAGAAGATATATTGGTAAAGATATATCTAAGGGTAATATCTGAGAGTTTACTTCCTACATTTTTTTCTAGGAGTTTTATGGATTCAGGTTTTACATTTAAGTTTTTAATCTAATTTTAGTTTAATTTTGTATATGGTGTAAGAAGGTGATCCAGTTTCTTTTTTTTTTTTTTTTTTGGCCTGTATTTTTCCAATTTTCCCAGAAACATCTATTGAATAGACTGTCTTTTCCCCAATGTAAATTCTTGCTTCCTTTGTCATAGATTAAATAATCATATAGACATAGATTTATTTCTGGGCTCTCTATTCTGTTCTATTGATCTATGTGTCATTTTTTATGCCAATACCATGATGGTTTGATAACTAAAACCTTGTAGTATAATTTGATATCAGGTAGCATGATTCTTCCAGCTTTGTTCTTTCTCAGCATTGCCATGACTATGTGGGATCTTGTATGGTTTCATATACATTTTAGGATTATTTGTTCTAATTCTGTAGAGAGATGTCATTGATATTTTTATAGGGGCTGCATTGAATCTATATATTGCTTTATATAATTTAGACATTTTAACTATAGTAATTCTTCCTATCCTTGAGCATGGTATATGTATATTTCCATTTATTTATCTTTCTAAATTTTTTTCTTCAATGTCTTATAATTTTCTTACTACAAGTCTTCTACTTCCTTGGTAAAATTTATTCCTAAGTTTTTTATTTATTGGATGTAATTATAAGAGGAATTATTTCTTAATTTGTATTTTTAATAGTATTATTGGTATATAGAAATGCAACCAATTGTTGAATATTAATTTTATATACTGCTACTTTACTAAATACATTTATCAGTTTTAATAGTTTTGTGTTGGAATCTTTGGGGTTCTTTATATAAATATCATGCCATCTCAAATAGTGACAGTTTGAATTTTTCCTTCTCATATGGATGCCATTTATTCATTTGTTTGTTTGTTTTTTGTCTGATTACTGTGGATAAGACTTTCAGTACCATGTTGAATAAGAGTAATGAAAATGGACGTTCTTGTCCTGCTCTTAATCTTAAGGAGAATGCTTTTAGCTTTTCCTCATTGAGAATATTAGCCATGGGTTCCTTCTATTCCCACATTGCTGAGAGTTTTACTATAATTAGATACTAAATTTTGTCAAAAGCTTTTTCTGCACCTATTGATATGATGATATGATCTTTATTTTCCATTTTGTTATATGGTATATCATGTTAATTAATTTGCAAATATTGAACTAACCTTGCATACCACGAATGAATCCCACTTGATTATGGTATATGATATTTTTAATGTATTGTTGAATTTGGCTTGCTAATTTTTTTTGAAGATTTTTACATCAATATTCATTAGGGATATTGGCCTTTTATTTTTTTGCAAAGTCTTTGGTTTTGAAAAGAAGGTAATGGTGGCCTTGTAAAATGAGGTTGGGAGATTTCCCTCTTCTTGGATTTTTTGGAATAGTTTAAGGAAAATAGGTGTTATTTCTTTTTTGAATGTATGGTAAAATTTTCCTGTGAAACTATCTGGTCCAAAACTTTTGTTTTTTGGGAACTTGTTCATTACTGATTCAATTTTATTGGTAATAATTAGACTGTTCAGATTTTCTGTTTCTTCTTGATTCAGGCTTAGAAGATTATATACTTCTAAAAATTTATTTCTTTCTATGAAATTACCCAATTTTTTCACATATAGAGGCTCATAATATATCTTTTTTAATTTTTATATCTGCCATGTTCATTGCCACTTCCTTCTGATTTTATTTATTTCAGTCTTCTCACTTTTTTCCTTGATGTGTGTGGTTAAAAGTTTGTCAATTTTGTTTATCTTTAAAGAAACAACCCTTGGTTTGATTGATCATTTGTATTATTTTCTTAGTCTCTATTTTGTTTACTTCTGCTCTGATTATTATCATTTCCTTTCTTGCACTCACTTTGGGCTGTGTTTCCTGTTTGTTTTTTGTTGTTGTTTTTTCCAATTTACATAGGTGTAAAGTTAGACTGTTTTTTTTTTTTTTTTGGTTTTGTTGTTTTGTTTTGTTTCGTTTTTTTGAGATTTTTCTTGTTTCTTGAGGTGGGCCTATATTGCTATGCATTTCCCTCTTAGAACTGTCTTCATTTTGTGCCATATATGTTGGGTACTTGTGTATTCATTTTCATTTTTCTCAAGGCCATTTTTTATTTCTTCTTTGACCTCATTGTTGATCCATTCATTATTTAGTAGCACATTATTTAGCTTCCATGTGTTTGTGTGTTTTTCCATTTTTTTTTCTTGTAATTGACTTCTAGTTCCATAGTGTTGTGGTTAGAAAAGACACTTGGTATATTTTCAATCTTTTTAAATTTATTGAGACTTGTTTTTTGGCCTAAATATGTCATCCATCTTGGAAAATGTTCCATGTGCACTTAAAAAGAATGTGTAATCTGCATCTTTGGGGTGATGTGCTATAAAAATATCAGTTAAATTCATCTGACCTAGTGTGTCATTTAAGGCTACTGTTTCCATGTTGGCTTTCTATCTAGAAGATGTGTCCATTGGTGCCAGTCAGATGATAAAGCCCTCTACTATGATTGTATTATTATTGATCTCTGCCTTTATGTCAGTTCATATTTGATTTATATATTGAGGTGTTCCTATGTTGGGTACATAATGTTTACCAGAGTGATGTCCTCTTGTTTTATTGATCCATTTATTGCTATGTAATGTTCTTCATTGTCTCTTGTTATAGTCTTTGTTTTAAAGTCTATTTTGTCCTATATAAGTATTGCTGCCTCAGCCTTTTTTCTCATTTCCATTCTCACAAAAGTATCTTTTTCCATTCTCTTACATTCATGCTATGTGTGTCTTTCCATCTGAGGTAGGTCTCTTGTAGACTGCATATACATCGGCCTTGTTTTCTTATCTATTCAGCTACTCTGCATCTTTTGATTGGAGCATTAAACCATTTACATTTAAAGTGATTATGGGTAAGTACATACTTTTTGCTATGTTATTATTCGTAGTTTTGATATTCAATTGTTTGTTTTCTCCTTTCTTCTGCTTAAAGAAGTATTTTTTAACATCTCTTATAACATTGGCTTGGTGGTAATAAATTCCTTTTGGTTTTTCTTCTCTGGAAAGCTTTTTATTTCTCCTTCAATTTTAAAAGGTAGCCTTGCTGAGTAGAGCAGTCTTGGCTTTATGCCCTTGCTTTTCATCACTTTGAATATTTCCTGCCATTTCTTTCTGGCCTGCAAAGTTTCTGTTAAGAAATCAGCTGATGGTTTTATGGGAGCTCCCCTGTAAGAAACTAATTGCTTTTCTCTTGGTTCTTTTAGGATTTTCTCTTTGTCTTTAACTTTTGCCATTTTAAATATGATGTGCCTTGGTGTGGGCCCCTTTTAGTTCATCTTGTTTGGGACTCTCTGCACTTCTTAAGCTTGTATGTTTATTTCCTCGGCGATGTTAGGAAACTTTTCAGTCATTATTTTACTAAATAGGCTCTCAGTCCCTTGCTCCCTTTCTTCTCTTTCTGGTATTCCTATGATATGCATGTTGTTATGCTTGATGTTGTCCCAGAGGTCACTTAAACTCTTTTTCTTAGAATTCTTCTTCATTTTATTGTTTTAACTGGGTGTTTTCTGCTTCTTGTCTTCTAAATTATTGATTCGATCCTTTGCTTTATCTAATCTGCTGTTGATTCCTTCTAGTGTATTCTTCATTTCAGTTATTGAATTCTTTATCTTCCATTGGTCCTTTTTATTGTTTCTTACTAAGTTCTTAAGCATGTTTATAACCAATGTTTTAAACTCTGTCTTTGGTCAGTGGTTGCCTCCACTTCATTTAGTTCTATTTCTAAAGGTTTCTTCTGTTCTTTTATTTGGGGCATGTTTCTATTCCCTCATTCTGGCTGCCTCTCTGTGTTTGCTTCTACATATTAGTAGATATTCTATGTCTCTCAGTCCTTTATTGGTGGCTTTATGTAGTTGGTGTCCTATGTGGTCCAATGGCATAATCTCCCTGACCTCTTGTGCATATTTTTAAGGAGTGCTCCTTGAGTGTTCCCCTGTTGTTAAGGAGTGTTCCCCTGTTGTAGTTGGGCCTTAATTGTTTTTGGCACATCAGTGAGTGGGATTGACTCCCAGCCTGACTGCCTGTGAAGATTGGCTATGTCCACAGTGTGTGAGCTGCTGTGTGTGGGCTGATCCCTCAGAGGAGGATTTGTCCCCATGGGCTCTTATGCCTATTGAGAACACCGTTTGGGTGTGCTGCTTGTGGGGCTAATCATATAGTCCTCTGGTGTGGTATGAAGCTGGCCTCTGCGTGTGTTGTTTTTGATGTCTCTTGGGAGCAGCTCCTGTGAAGGACAATTTTAGCCTTGCCTATGACCATCCCATGACTACCTGGTGGGAACTACAAAGTTATATGTGGTTGGCTGCTGTCTGTGCTGTACCTGGAGGTGTGTGGAGGTAGCCTCCCTGTGAACCAAGTCTGGCTGCCACATATCCTCCTAGGGCTATTGCCACCTGCTTGCTGCCTGTAAGGTCAGCCATTGAAAAAGCCTTCTTAAGTGTGTGAGTCAAGCTGACTGACTTGGTATTGAGAGTGCCTTCAAGGACATAACATTAGCTGGATGGGATGGGGTTCCAGGGAGTCATGAGGAATGGCCAGTGGTTTTTGCAAGGTTAATGCAGATTCAGTTCTTGCACCAGTGCCCGGCTTGTGACCACTTTTTAAAAGGCCCTGAAAACACTGCATCTATCCACTGTTCATCTCAGAAGCAGCACCTGGCCAGTGACCACTTCACAAAATGTCCTGAGAACACCATAGTCACCTATCACTTGCTTTAAGCTCTCAGATCCTCCAGAGCTGCCCAAGAGCAACTCTGGTACAAGTTGTGGTTTACTTCCCACCACCAAATGTTTACCAGGCAACTGCAGGCAATCTGCTGCTAAAAAAGGCTTCTTTGTCTTGCAGGGCAAGCCCAGTCACACAGGTGCTGAGAGTGTCCCTGACAATGAATCTCTAGGTGGGCAGTACAGAGTTCCAGGGAACTATGAGGTGTGGGCCATGTTTTTTATACAGAGTTAATGCAGTTTCAATTTTTGCACCAGTGTTGGGCTCATGATCACCTTGCAAAAATGCCCTGAGAACACCATGACCCTGCACCACTCACCTTAGGTCTATAGGTCTCTGAACCTTACCAAAGAAAGGCTGTGGCACAGGTTGTAGGTCACTGTTCACCACCAAAAGTTGTTAGGGCCACTGTAGGCCATTCACTTCTATAAAATAAAACAAACAAACTTCTGCAGCTTTTGGGATGAGACTTGCCACTCAAGAGCCAAGAGTGCTCCAACTGATGCAGTACTGGCTGAGCTGTGTGGGGACCAAAGGCATCACCAAAGTGGTGTGTACATGTAATTTTACCAGACTAATGTGGTCTCAGATTTGACCCTTTGTGGAAGGGTTTAACATAGAAAAAATGGCACTCTCCTGTAGGCCACATGTGAGGCAGGCTTCACGCACAAGTAATGGCTGCCCTTCCAGCCCTCTCCCTGAATCCACACAACTCAGTCTTTCCCCATATGTCTCTGGAGCCTCTCAAGTTGCTGGCCCTTCACCAGAAACCAGATTGTTGTTTGCAAGTGAGTGAATCTGTGTGCAGGCCCTTTAACAGGGCATTTGGGTTTCCAGCCACCTTTTGTCTCACTGGGATGGGCAGACAGTTTCCTTGCTGGTTCTCATTTCCAGATGTTGTGGAAACTCCTCTTCCAGACACAGGATTTTTGGGCTGGGAGGTGTGTGGCTGGTATTCCCCCCTCTTGTGGAGGTGGGGGCTTTGTTATCAGGGTGTCCCTCCTGGTATTCAACCACTATCTGTGGGTTCGGGGTCAGCTCATTTCATGTCTCTATCCTCCTACTAGTCTTAATGTGTCCTCTTTTTTATATCTTTAGTTATAAGGATTCTGTTCAACTAGTCTTCAGGTTATTCTTGATTTTTCTATAATTTATTTGTAATTTTGATGTAATTCTGGAATGTAGTAGGTGTAGCATTCACCTAACTCACCATCTTAGACTCTTTCTCAGATGGAAACTTTTTGTATGTGTAGCTGTGTGTGTTCATAGGAGAAGGAAAATCCAGGGCCTCTATGTTGTCATCTTTGTCCAAAGTCTTGGGTTTTCAATAGTTGTTTCCAATTATGCCCTCAGTTCCTCCTTTTGTAGTGACAAGTTTAATAACTTAATTCCATGGTTTCCTAGTCACTTGCAGTCTCTAAAGCAGTTTTATTCAAGTTTTCATAACTCAATCCTCTTATTTTACCAAGTCAACATCATATTAAATCCAAAGCCTTCTTTTTTCCCCAGCCAGAGAAAAAGTTGAACTTCTGTCTCTAGCAGTTCACATAAAGGAAGAGCACAAGGTCTTCCTTATTTTAACCACTTCCACTTTATATTCTTTGCAATATGACATAGAAAAAAGAATTGGGAATGCCCAATGTGCCCTTACACTATGGTTCATGGTGGTGGTGCTCTCCTTTCATTTCTTGGTTAACAGCTGCTCTGGCTTGTTGGCTTTGGACATTTTGGAAAGAAGATACCTCTTGCAGGCCACACTGATGAGAGCTGTCTTTTATACTGCCATCCTAGGCATTGGTTAGCTGCTTCCCCCACATTATGCTGAAGTTCAGAATTCTGCAACATGAAGTGATAGTCCCCAACAATGTTATAGTCTTTAATTCCTTTGGTAATTTCAAAATCTGAAGCTACTGAGAAAAGGATGCTATACCTCTGATTGCAAACATAACAATCTGCCCAAAGAAGACTCTCCCTTCTTTTAAGACTTGTTATTTGGAGTTATAAAATGAGAGAGTATGTAACTTTTTTTGATGGCAAATCTCTGCAAGCCATACAGGAAAGCAGCACTCTCTAATATCTGGTGGAGATAGGGACTCTAAAGGTGAAACTTGAAGTACTTGGTGCCTGCTTTTCACTACAGTTTAGTAACACTAACTTAATGTACTCTCAATAATTTCAATGTTGTGTTAAATACCTTAAATATATCTATTTATCTGTTCATATCACATATATATGTAATGTGTATATATATATGTAATGTACGCATAATAATGCATATATATCTATATGTTTATGTTATAGTATTATATATATATAATATGTGTGTATATACAAATGTATATGTATATATTCACACAGTTATTGATACAGACATATATCATATGCACACACATATGTATTTATGTATGTATGTATGTATTCAGTGAGTTGGGTGTGGGAATAGCAAAACTATGAAATTCTCATGGGTTGTGTTCATTATGTGACTCCCTTTTCTCCCATTTTGCCTATTTATTTAGTGCTGTTTTCATTTTATTTGAGTAAGTGTTCTGAGGTGAATATTAAACAAAAATATCATGAAATTTGTTATAAATAAGATAATAATGAGAAAGTATTAAAAGAAAAAAACAGGGGAGGGGGTGGGAGAGGAGGGGGGAAGCTAAATATAAGGTGATGGAAAGAGAAGTCACATTAGGTGGTGAACTTATTATACATCAAGTTGACAATGCACTGTAGAATTGTATGCCTGAAACCTATGTAATCCTTGCTAACAGATGACACCTCAATAAGTCTAACAATAAAAATGAATTAAAAAAAAGAAAAAAACAAAGCAAAAAAACACTTAATGTGGAACCAAAAGATGATAAGTGTAAGCAAAGTATGATAATTGGTAGCAATTGAAAAAAAAATAAACAGAGACAAACCTCAATGGGATGAATGGGAAGCATTCTGTACCAGATCCTAGAACCTGTGGAGGACAATAGAAAATTATTATTTTATTCCAAAATTGTCTTTTTTATTCATTGTAAAATGTATTGTGGTGATATTGATTAGTAAAAATTACATAGGTTCCAGGTGTACAATTCTATAATGCATCATCTATGTTGTATTATGAGTTCATCACCCAGAGTCAGCTCTCTTTCCAAAATTATCTTATATTTCACAATAATGGCAAAAATTAAGAATGTAACTAAGCAAGTGAGAAAGAGAATGTGTAACAAAGGAGAGTTTTATACATTGTTGGCATGGGTATAAATTGATATAACTTCTTCGGAAAATAATGGGGCTTAATTTGACAAAATCAAATTTTTTTGTTTTTTATGGGAGGTATAGTTCCCTGACTCGGAATCGAACCCAGGCCTGTGGCATTGAGAGCACCAAAGCCTAGCCACTACACCACCAGGGAACTCCTTAATTTGACAAAATTGACAGAGCCAAAGCCTAGTCACTACACCACCAGGGAACTCCTTAATTTGACAAAATTGAACATGTGCCCATCTTATAATTTAGCCATCTCACTTGTAAATATATATAACTGAGATAAACTCTCACAATTGTATTCCAGAATATGTGCAATATTCTTCATGACAACAATGTTCATAAAGGTAAGAAACAAACAAAATCTCCAAACTCAGAACAACCCAATTGTCCACTGACAGAAAAATAAATGCAACACACTGTGGTATATGAATAAAAGTAATATTATACATCAATAAAATTAAATGAGCTGAATTGTGGCAGATGCTGCTTAGCTGCTCAATGTACCTATTTTCTCTTCTTCCTGGACATAACACTAGACTTTATTTTCTAGCCTCCCTTGCTGTTATGTGTGTCAGTTTTGACCCTCCAGAAAGCCAACATAAAGATGGAATTAAAAGTACCAGAACTTTGAAGGAGCAACAAAATGTTGGCGTGAGAGAGACCCCTGAAAAATTCTTCTGGAGATTGCAACAAATAAAACATCTATAAATCAACTAAGGACTCACTACGCACAAACACAGCTAAGAGATCTATTCCTCACAGCAAAGTACCTGAAAGTGTGCAGAAGGGCAAATGGAGGAGGAAAAAAAGGGGAAGTTCAGAGATGCAAGTTGCACACAGGCCCCTACTTGGACCTCTATCACTGGAGGAGACAGAATTAAAAAGGCAGTGAGTAAGCATTCCAGACCTCACTTGGTCCATGGTACAGAGAAAAGGAGGCCCAGAAGCAGGGGCCTTGAGACACTGCAGTCAGACCTCACTTTGACACCCAGAAGATACAGATTGGGTCCATGAAATACAGTGGCCAGAATTCACTCTGGTTCTGAGAAGAGGGGGAGTGACAGGGGCAGTGAGGAGTTTCAGTAAAACCTTGTTCCAGCCCAGGAAGGCAAAGGAGACAGAGGGCTGTGGGCACATTTCTTGGCCCACAGTCATTACAGTCTAAAGGAATAGCATACAGAAGAGCTGACCCAAAACTCAGGGCAGAGACCACAGGGCAAACCAAGAACAGAAAGGCAAAAGTCCATACTGCCAATATGGACCCACAGCTTCAGGCAAAAAACAAAGGCCTGAACCTTGGCTATCTCCCCTTTCCAGACCTCTGGCCTCCCAGTATTAGTAACCAACCCCAAAGAAACTGTAACAGCAAGTGTGGGTTAAGGAGCACAATATCTACAGAGAGGCTGCCAGAATGAGGAAACAAAAAATATATATAGCTCAAAATAAACTTAAACAGCAGAAAATCACAGTAAATGAGATGGAATTAAACAACCTATCAAAACAGAGCTCAATACAATGATTATAAAAATGACCAGAGAAATTAGTGATAATTTCAGCGAGAAATAGCAAGCATAAAGAAAGTCATAGGAGCCATGAGAAAAGATCAGGCAGAGAAAAAAGTTACAATAACTGAAATGAAGAATGGAATAAAAGGAATCACCCAACTAGATGAAGCAGAGGCATGAATCTGATTTGGAGGTAAAGATAGCAGACATCTGAACAGAACAACAAAAAGAAAAAAGAATCCAACAAAATAAAGTGATAAGATTCCTCTGAGACAACATCAAGCATAACAAAATTCACATAGGAGTACTAGAAGGGAAAGAGAAACACAAGGGATTGAAAACCTATTTGAAGAAATAATGACTGAAAATTTTCTTAACCTGGCAAAGGAAATAGACATACAAGCACAGAAAGTCCCAAAGAAGATAAACCCAAATTGGCCTACACCAAGACACATCATAATTAAAACAGCAAATTTAAAGACAAAGAAATAATAATGAAAACAGCAAAAGAAAGACAAATAATAACTTATAAGGGAACGCCTATATGATTGTCAGCAGATTTCCCAATGGAAACTTTACAGACCAGAAGGGACTGGCAGAAAATATTCAATGTGATGGAAACCAAGGATCTACAACCAAAGTTTCAGTATCAAGCAAAGATATCATTCAAAACTGAAGAATAAGGAACTTCTCAGACAAGAAAAAACTTAAGGAGTTCATCACTACCAAACCAGTTCTAGAATGTTAGAGAAACTTCTTTCAGATGTGAAAAAAATAAAAAGCAAAAATTATAATTACTAAAATGGCAATAGCTCCATATCTATCAAAAGTTATAAGGGGAGTATCAAACCGAGGAAGACAAATACAAGTTGACTTCACTTACGTGAAGTCCAAAGAAGAAAATAAACAAGTGAAACAGAAATAGATAAAGATATAGGAATAGATTCATAGATATAGAAAACTTTTGGTTTGTTATGAGATGGGAAGAGGGTTTGGGGAGGAAGTGAAATAAGGGGAAGGGATTGAGAAGTTCAGTTTGGTGGTTGCAAAGTAACAGTTATGGGCATATATGTTCGAACATGAGAATATAGTCAATAATATTGCAATAACCATATGTGGCATCATATGGGTACTAGATTTGGTGGGATAAGGGGAGGAGGGCTGGAGCAGTGGATGAAAAAGGGGAGAAATCAAGAAGTACAAATTCATAGTTATAAAATAGTCACAGAGATGAAAATTGTAGCATAGGGTATACAGTCAATAACATCGTAATAACTGTGTATGGTGTCAGAGGGGAACCAGATGCATAGGAATGAGGATTTTGGAAGTTATAAGACTGGTTCACCACTATGCTGTACACCTGAAACCAATATAATATTGTATTTCAGGGTAATTGAAAAGAAAAGTACAAGAGTTTTATTGAGGGTAAGCTCTGTGAACAACAAAGGACAGAAGAAGAAAGAGTAGGCAAGGAGAGCCTTCAAATCATGGTGGAAGTCTAATCCTTGATTAAAAAACAGAAGGGAAGGAAGAATGATTAGGTAGGAAAAACTTCAGACTGCAGTGCAGTTCCGAGAATGTTTTGGCCAGCTCACTATTAAGTTCTAGTACAAAAATTTCCCATTAATAAATTCTGCACATGACAGAAATGTCCAGCCCACTTGCTATGTTCAATGATTGTCTGGGAATGGCCTGGGAAAAGTCTGGCCACAGCTCTGATGTTGTGACAGATCCTAAAGTTAATGGAGTTGGAGGCTATTAGCTCACTGCATTTCTTTTAGCAGCTTCTGTGTTTAAGGGAGATCTGAGAAGCACACCTCCATGGCTGCCACATCATGTGCCTGAGCTTTCACAAATGGAACACAAGAGGAAGTCATGTGCCATTTCTGGACCTGATGTATAGGAATTTCATACATGGATTTTCTATGTTTTTCCTCCCTCTGCAGCTTGGGGGAATATAAACATAGCAACTTAAGAAACCATATGTTGAGAACATAGAGGATAATATGGAGGAATTCTAAATGCCTAATTTACCACTTAGATAAGAGCCACTCGCCATTAAAGCATGCATTTCATACTTTATGCAGGAGAGAAATGAACTTCTGTTGTTTTACAATATTGAGATTTGAGGGTTTGTCCATTATACCTTAAATCATGCTTTTTAGTGACTTATTAAATCACGGATAAATCTTGGCAACCTAATTTTGAGAAAGAAAAACAGATCCCACAAGACAAAAAACAGTAAGCTATCATTTTATAGACCCCAAAGCAAGTAGATATAATAATATGTTGCTTAAGACTCATATTTTCAGAGCCATGAAATGATAAAAAATAATGATGATGGTTAATTCTGAGGGGAGTCAGAGGGTGGGACTGGAAGAAACTTATAAGTATATTTTAAAAAGTGTGTAGTAAGATTAATTACAACTTCTCCCCAGTAATAATTATGTCATCCACTCTTATCTTTCTTTGCATGAAAACACTTGTTAAGGCAGAGGCTTCCTGATAGATGTTAAATTACTGCAGTGTTTCCTTAGAGTCTACTAAGCATTATTATTAAAAATCTCTTATTCTTTGGGGAAATAATTCACATTTTGAAATGAAGATTTTTCTCTAAGAAGTACCAATGAATCATCAAACTTAAGAGATAACAAACTGAAAATTCAAAGTATTTTTGTATGCTCAGATATTAGAAACAGATTATTAAATTAAATTTTACAATGTGTTCAGTAAGGAACTGTATTTAGCTGCAATTACACCAACTGAAAAAAAAGTGGCTTAAATACACAAAGACTTCTTTTCTCTCAATAAAGAACTCTGAAATTTGGAAGTCCAGAACTGGTTTGGAAATCCACAATGTTCTCAGAAAATCAGAATGTCTTCTTTCTGCTTTAATATACCAGCATATGACTTCCATATTTAAAGATAAAAATGACTGCTAGGTTTTCACTACATAGCTTGCATTCCAAGTAGCAGGGAGTACAAAGGGCAACCTACAAGCAGTCAGCTTTCTGAAAGCAACATTTCAAGTATTCCCAACCAATATTTATGCTATCATTTTAGCAAGGGAGACGAAAATAAAATCGCTATTCTGTATATGTACCACAGCTTCTTTATCCTGTCATCTGTCGCAGGGCACTTTGGTTGTTTCCATGTTTTGGCCACTGAACAGAGCTGCAATGAACATTGGGGTACATAAGTCTTTGTGGACAAAGGTTTTCAAGGTTTTTGGGTAGATCCCCAGAAGGGGGATTGCTGGGTCAAATGGTAGCTCCATTCCCAATTTTCTGAGGAACCTCCTGACTGTCTTCCACAGTGGTTGTCCCAGTTTGCACTCCCACCAGCAGTGTACCAGGGTTCCTTTTTCTCCACATCCTCTCCAGCACTTGTTGTTCCTTGTCTAGTTGATAACAGCCATTCTCACAGGTGTGAGGTGGTATCTCATTGTGGTTTTGATTTGCATTTCCCTGATAGCTAATGAGGATGAGCATTTTTTCATATGTCTGCTGGCCATTTGTATTTCTTCATGGAAGAAGTGTCTGTTTAGTTCTTCTGCCCACTTTTCAATTGGGTTGTTTGATTTTTTGTTGTTAAGTCTTATTAGTTCTTTGTATATTTTAGATATTAGACCCTTATCTGATGCAGTATTTGCAAATATTTTCTCCCATTCAGTTGGCTGTCTCTTTGCCTTATTGATGGTTTCTTTTGCTGTGCAGAAGCTTTTTAGTTTGATATAGTCCCATTCATTTATTTTTGCTTTTACTTCCCTTGCCTTTGAGGACAGGTTCATGAAGTCTTCCTTGAGTCCTAGGTCTATAAGTTTAGTACCAATGTCTTCTTCTATACAGTTTATTGTTGCAGGTCTTATATGAAGGTCTTTAATCCATTTTG
>PVJL010017491.1:0-18075 GCA_004026885.1 Lyroderma lyra
CTGAGGGCCTCGGTGTCCCCACCTGGAGGGGTATCTGAGCCCTCCCTGAGGGCTGACGGCAGGAGCTGTGAGGTGACGGGGCGCTGGTGAACAACCTCGGCGGGCTTGCAGGATCTGGGGTCCCCACCCCCGACGGCCCTGCCTCTGTGGGCACACGGTGTCCCAGCCATGCCCGCAGGCACCTCAGAGCCACGCTGCTCCTTTGCCTTCTCCAGCACGGTGGCCCTGGTTTGTGTCACCCTGACAGGGGACACCAGCTCCCCTAGCAGGAACAGAGCAGGCACTGAGGACAGGGAAACAGGAAAGGACAGCTGGGGTGACTCACCCAAAGGACATGGGTGTGTGCTGGGGGTGGGGGCAGCGCAGGAGGGGCTCAGCCCTGGAGGGCACAGCCACAGGGGGGATGGAGGGCTAGCGGGGCACTGGGCGGGGACGCCGAGCACCAGGGCACTGAGAGCCGGGACCCTGCACCCAGGGCCCTGTCACACGCTAGTTCTCATGGCACAGCCGCTGTTGGTGGGCTGTGAGTGTGCATGCAGGTCTGTGCACACCTGTGTGTGCATGCATATGCATTTGCACACGTGTACGTGTGCACCCGTGTGTGCTGTGTGCGCGTGTGTCCCGGTGGGCAGGGGTGGCCGTGGGTGGGTGCAGTGGGCACGGGGTCTGCCCGGTGGTCCTTGTTCCCACAACTGGCCCCTGTGGACCCCAGCCCCTGAGTCACACTCAGGCCCCTGCACGCACCTGCTCTCTCCGGCCTGCTCCGGCCCCTCCCAGATCCCAGGCCCTGAAGGGGCTGTGCATCCCGCGGTGCAAGCCCCTGCCCAGCCGTGCCCCTCGCACGCGCCCCCTCTGCAGTGCCTCCACCTGGGCACACAGGCCTGGTCACCTCCGTCAGGGGCGTGTGCAGCAGCCCGGAGCGGCCCTGTGGGGTGGGCGCCCCCACGTGGCCATCTGCGGCATCACCTCCCTGCCAGCTGCCGATTTAGGAGGTCTGGGGGTACAGAGGGAGAGCCCCGCCCCCGAGGGGTCCAGCAGGCAGCTGGGGGTCCACGGAACCCTGAAGGGCCCTCTGTGGGGAGAATGCCTGGACTCCTCAGGGTGGGGGTGCCCAGGGCCGGCTGGCATTGGGCTGAACTGTGGGAGAAACCCACGGGTGCCCCTTTCCCAGATCCCAGGGCTGGCGGCAGGCTGTGCCGTCCTTCCGGGCCCCCCGGAGCCCCCGGAGCCCCTGACATTGGCAGTGAGGAGGTCAGCAGCACAGGTGAGAGTGTCGAAGGTGTCAGACACCCAGAAAGGAGGGAGGGCCTGCCCAGAGGTCACTGAGCCGGCAGGGGGACTGTGCGTGCAGGGGCTGGGGGACATGCCAGGTGTCACACGGGGGCCCCTCACACAGGGAGGCCCTGGGAGGCCACACGACCTTAACCCAGACAACAGGCTCAACGTCAGCCCTGAGCAAGGCCGTCCCCCTGCCCCCGCAGCCCAGGCAACTATACAGGGTGCATTGTCGGGGTACCCTAACCTGCAGGGCTCTGTTGTCATCCCTGCCCCTTCACAGGTGAGACAGCAGGGCCCAGAGGGGCAGGGAGTGGGCATGCGACCCAGGCCTCCAGCCCTGTGTGGGGCCAGCCTGGGGGAGGGGGCTCACAGGAGGAGGCGCCCTGCTGAGGTGGAGGCGTGATGTCAGTCCTCAGAGGTCACACCCAGGAGGCCGACCCCATGGGGCCCTGTCCCCACCTGGCCCACAAGGGGCAGGGCCAGGCCGGTCTGGGTCTTGGTGTCAGGGGCTGAGGGTGAGCCATCTGTGTCCTGCTACAGCCCAACAGCTTTGGGGACCAGCCACCCCCCTCATTAAGCCCCAAAACCTGTGGGGGTGGCAGAGGGCCACTCTGTCTGTAGGAGGGGCTCCTGGGGCGGCAGGATGCGGGAGCGTGGCCTCCTCGGTCTCCCTGTCTCTGCCCCTCCCACACACCGTAGGGAGGAAGATGATGGCCAGCTGCAGGCGGGACTGCAGAGCCTGCCCTGCAGTGGGGCTGGGTGGCCACATGGTGGCGCCCTCGCCCCATTTTGGGAGCCGCTGTGGCCCGGAGCTCTGGGGACGATGTGGGCTTCCCCAGGGGGTTGAGGGGGCAGAGGTCAATGAATACTGGGGGGGGGGGGTGTCCTGGGGTGTGGGGGTGTCCATCAAGCTGCTTTCAGGGAACCCAGGCTGACCCCCAAGACCAGGGAGGGTGGGACAGGACCACGGAAAGGCAGAGTGGACCGTGACTGCAGGGGACAGAAGGGCAAGGAGGTGGCAGCCCAGGGCAGACAGGGCGCACGTCTGCAGTGGGGGTTTCTACAGTGGGGGTTCCTGCCGCACAGCTCTGGCGCCTCCGCCGTGCCGTGGGCCCAGCAGAGAGGGCTCCTGCATGCAGCCCCGCGCCCACCGGCACGCCCAACACGGGGCGGAGGTGAGGGGTGAGGGCATGGGGCCCCGGACATCTGGGGGGGCCCCGGACATCTGGGGGGGCGTCAGGGTCCTCCTGGCCCTGCCCCAGCCATTACCACCGCTCCCCACTCGTTGGGGTGTTTGTGATCCCCATGTCACAACCTGTCAGTCCTGTTTGGGAGGGAGGGGCCTCCAGGTTCGTGGGGAGCCCAGAGCCCAGGTGCTGGGTAGAAAGAAGCGTGCAGGCGTGCGTGTGCGCACACAGACGTAGAGGTGTGTCCACGCTGCCCAGGGGCGTGCTGTGCGTGTGTGCACACCGCATCCCTGATGGAGAGACCTCAGGCCTGCAGCGCCACCGCCTGGCTGCCTGAGGTTCCGGGGTGCAGGTGGTCATCACTGACTGCTCTCCCAGGCCAGGGAGGGGACACCTGTGCCACCCTGTGGTCTCCACATTGAGCTTCAGGTGTCCACCCAAGTGCAGGGTCTGTCTGGCACCCCCAGAGGCCCCTAGAGGTTTCCAGGGGCACCTAGGAGTCCCAGGAAAGGGGGGGGTCTCCTGCAAGGACCGGGGGGCACAGCCTCCAGCCCAGGAGACCCCACCGGACACCAGCCCAGAGTGGGTGGGATCATCACTGCAGGCCACGCTCAGGGCAGACAGGGTGCACGGCTACAGTGGGGTTCCCACGGTGGGGGTCCCAGAACTCCCCAGCACAGATGGCCCCCTCGCAGCATCTCGGGAGGTCTATGGGGAACTACTCATTCCCTCTGGTGGCCGTGGTGGCCCGGAGGGGACGCGGAGCCCATGTCCACCCGAGGAGCAGCGTTGGGGCAGGCCTTCTGCGGGCTCCCCTCAGCCAGGGCAGGGGCTCCACCTGAGGCTGCTTGCCTGGGCTGGGCGCCCCGTGGCCACCGTCGCCCGGAAATCTGTCATCCCGAACCACAAAGAGGCCGCCCGCCCTTCTGATTCGACGATTTTATAGCAAAATGAGGAGATAAGTCAGCTTTGATTCCGGCTCCGTTTTATGAGCTTGTTTTTATCTGCTCTGTCGTTCGGGGGGAGCACAGGGCTTTATGGCGGGGCTCCCCGTCCCTCCATCAGCGTCAGCGGCAGGTGGGGTGGCGGGCGGCCGCTGGGATCAGGAGCCTCTCCTGCCTGGGGGCCCCAGGCACACGGGGGCTGAGCATGGCCGGGCCTCCACCCGGGGCCCCCAGACACCTCCCAGGCGGCAGGCCTCTGACCCAGGGCTGGGCCCCACGCCTCCCGGAGACCTGGGTGGACTCAATGCCACAGGCTGTGACGTGTGGGGGCCACAGGGCAGCGCCCAGCTTCAAAGAGGCCGGGGGAAGCCTCCAGGCCCCACCCCTGCCGACCTGGGACATCAAAGGACGCACCTGGGGGGAGGGGCGGGTGCTGGGACAAGCACAGTGCTGCTTGGCACTGCAGCTCCAGTGGGAGCGGCTGGGACAGCCCAGCCCCACCCGGGGCCCAGCGGGAGGCCCCCCGCGGTGACCCCAGGGCACGCCTGTGCCACCCAAGGGTCGCCTCTGGGACCTCCTGGCAGTGTACTGGGGCCTTGTGCGCAATGGTGGTGCCTGAGGTGACGGCAGAGGGAGTGGCAGGTGGGCCTCTGGGGGCTGCAGCCCTGGTTTGAGGTGGGTCCAGGAGCTCCCGGGCACTCGAGGTGCTCACGGCCCCGCACTGACGGTGCAGCGGACCCGGTGGCACCTGCAGAACCCCTGAAGTGGGCCAGCCCACCCGCTCTTCCCGGCCTCTCCCCAGGCTGCACTCGGGACAGTGGTTCCCTGCCCGCTTTCAACCCACTGTCCCCCCCGCCCCGGCACACACACAGGTCTGGGGGAGGATGGCAGCAGAGATTAGTGACTCCCAGGAGCCCCGAGGGAGCTGGCATGCTCGGGATGGGGGACAGGCCGTGGGTCAGGAAGCCCTGGACGGTCAGCCTTGCCTGGACTTCCTCTGCCCCTGTAGGAGCCCCTCCCTGCGGCCCAGGTCCGCCCCCCGCAACCCCACGGTGCAGGACAGGCCGACACCGCTCTCCTGCTCATTCCTCCGCGGTCCTCCACGCACGGGGGCTTCGTGGCCCCACTGGTGCTTGAGGGTCAGAGGGTGCCCATCTCGGGGTCACGGGGGTAGGGGGCTGGGCACAGCCCCAATGCCCATGCAAGGCTCTGACAGAATTCGGGGTGGGGTGGCGCTCTGCAGCCCCAGGGATGTGGAGCACCCAGGCCAGGGATCCCGCTGTGGGGGCGCCCCTGAGTGGGTGTGTCTGCAGGTCTCCCCGCCTCCACAGGATGCCATGCCTGGGGGCAGGGCTGGCCCTGGCAGCCGGCTTTCCTGGAAGGGGGTGATGAATCGCTAGTTGGCGGCTGGGGTGGTGAGGCACGTGACGGCCTGGCCTGGGGCTGTGATTCGCCCCTGCCATCAGCCTGCCAGCCTCAGCCTCCTGCTCCCGCCGCCCCTAGCAGCCCCGCATCTGCACAGACAGACACGGGGGGGGGGGGGCCCTGACCCCGGGAACCCCGGGGGGCCGGGGCTGGGCGGGCTGTGCCCTCGGGAAAGGTGACCCCAGGGCCACCATCACAGAAGCAGCAAGCAAGAGGGGCCTCAGGGACCACGGGTGCCAGCCCCTTGGACAGCAGGACACACTGAGACAGATACTGGCCGGGAGGCGGTCATGGGGCGGCAGCCACAGCTTGCCACATAGCAACGTGGCTGTCCCCCTGCTGGTGGCCCCCACCCCAAAGAAACAGTTTGCTGGCACCTGCTGGCAAGATGCAGACCCCCAGAGCAGACCAAGACCTGGGGGTGCAGGAAAGGCCCCCCATCCCGCCCCGCTTGGCCCAGAGGTGATGAGAAGAGGGCATGCACGTGGGGACAGCCACCAGCTGATTCTGTGGCACTTTGTTTTCTACGTTGGTGCACAGAAGTGACTTGAAGCGTCCAGCAGAGAGCTCCCCACAGCGTGCGACAGCAAAGCCCCACTTCTCAGCCAGCGCCCTGTCCCTTTCCTCTCACAGGGTGACAAAGCCGTGGTGCACCCCAACACGGGGTTTGGAGCCATGTGCTGCTGAGTCCCCCATCTGTCACGTGCACGTCACACGCTATTTAGTTCCACGTCACGACTGCTGGGCGGGGCTGTGATGTCCCCGGGGTCACGGAGCTGGCGAATGGGACTCAGGCCCTGCCCTGCCACCCAGGCCGGCGGCACCCCCATATCGGGGTGTTCCCCCAGAGGTAGCGCTGCTGCCCACACCAGTGACCTCAAGCAGGTCAGTCATGGCCATGTCACCTCTCACAGATCCAGGCTCCGCCATCGGGCCGTGGCCGGGCTGCAGTCCCCTCCAGGCTTCCTTGCTCGCAGGTCTGGCTTTGGCTGTCGCTGGCACACATGGTTCCGTGTCCCCTGGGTTTCCTCCCAGCCCCGAGGGCCACGAGCATCTCAAGAGAGAGTGCTGAGCGTGTGCAGCCTGCCACACCCTGTGCAAGGTGTGGTGTGGGGACACCCCGGTCAGGGCTCTCACAACGGCCTGCAGTGTGTCCAAGGGCTCCCCACCCGAGGGACGGGGCCGTGGTCAGGCCTGCGATGCGCATCGGGCGGTCCCAGGACCGTCCCCGAAGTGCCCTGAGTCGGCAGGCCCGTGAGCCAGAGGCCCGGGAAGCAGGACATCTGTGCGGGCACCCAGGGTGCGGGCGACCCTTCAGCCCAGCTCCGGGGTGGTGGCCTCTGCAGGGAGGCCAGACAGGAGCTGGCTGGCAGGCTGAGAACAGGGTCACTCCCCAACGCCTGCGCAGTCCCCAAGAAAGCTGGCAGCTGCCCAGCCTCATGCCAAGCCTGGCAGTCCTCGCGTTCCAGAAACAACCCGTCTGGGGCCGCCGGCTCGGCGACACAGGGGCCGGGCGCTGCCTGTCCCAGCCTGCCCGCCCGTCTGCAGCCCAAGCTCCCGGCCGGCCCCTTCCCAGGTCGGCGGTCAGCGGCGGCCCCCCGGGCAGCAGGAGGGACAGACAGGCCGGCAGGCGGCCGGGCCGGGGCTGGGGCACAGGAGGGGACGTGCTGGAAGGCCAGAGCAGGCAGAGGCATCCAGCAAGGAACAGCGGGCAGCAGCAGGGCTGCAAAATGCTGGGAAGAGGACCCAGACCCACGGCCAGGGCTGGGAGGGGCCAGGGGGCCTGAGGGCGTGTCTGTGAGGGGGACAGAGGGCGGGACAGAGCACGGAGCCACCCCACCAGAGGCCAGCGGGTCAGACCCTGGGGCGAGGCTGGGAGCCCGAGGCAGAGGCTGCCGGGGCGGCGGGGCGCGGGCGGCGGGGCGCGGGCGGCCGCTCGGGGCCTAGACAGAGCATGCGCGGCGGCGGGGTGGGCGGGACGGCTGCCGCCCGCCGCTCCCTCCCCCGCCCGCCTGCAGGCCCGGACCTGCCTCCCGCCTGCCGCCTGCCCCCGTCCCCTCCCGGCCGCTGCTCCTCCCGCCCGCGATGAGGTCAAGTCCTGTCCTTCCCGCTGGGTGGGCTGCGCTGGCCTCCTCGCGGGATCCGGGCACGCACGGCAGGGACAGCCCCCTGGAGCCCTGAGGACGGGGTCGCCCCCTGCAGCCAGCCTCCGCTGTCCAGCCTGACGGCCGCCCCTGTTCTGTCCATCTGCACGGTCGCCGCTGGGGAAGGGGCCACAGTTTGCCATCTGGGTCTTTCTGCACCTGGACGGAGGGTTCCTGGGAGCAGAGAAGTGCGGCAGGCATGGGGGGTGGCTATTGGTTCACTCGTGCATGTGGGCGGGCCGTACTTAATTCTGACCAATGGGATGTGTGAGAAGCGATGGCATCACTTCCAAGATGCGTTCACAAAAGGACTGCGGTTCTGTCGCAGCCAGCCTCCCTCCATTATTCCATTTTTCAGCCAGAGGGCCGGGTCCCCCATGCAGATGCGGAGGTGTGACCCCAGAGAGGGGACCAAATGGCGTGCCCGTAGCCGGGTGGGGGACGGGGGTGCTCCATCTGGGGGGTGGAGGTGGCCACTGGCTGAGGAACACGTGGGAGTAAGAACAGGTGTAGGAGGGGCCACCAGCCGCCAGTTCCCTGAAGTGCAGGGACCCCCACCCCCAGGTCTGCTTTTACTTCACAGCCTGGTCCCCACCACTGTCATCAGTCCTGCCCACGCAGGCTTGCTTGGGCAGCTCTGTCCATCCAGACTTGTCCCTACGTGTCCCTGTGGGCGCTGCCTGGCCCCTGCAGGACTGTGGGTTCACATGCAGATAAAGGAGCCAGGCCTGTCTGCGGCTCCACGTGACTGTGCACAGGTCAGGGCAGGCCATTTGCCCACGGGGTCAGTGTGGCCTCCTGGGATGCAGACACGGGGGGGGGGGTGTCCGGGAGAGGGTCCAGGTACCCCTCGAATGCCAGGGCAACGCCCACAGACACAGCCTGCCAGGAGTGCCCCCTTCCAAAGGGCCAGCCCTGGTCACAGCTGGGCTCTGATGACCTCCCCCAGAAGAGCACGTGAACTTGGGGACAGGGCCCCGAATGCCCGGTGGGGTGGTGGTTGGCTTCACCAAGGTGTCCTCATTTTAGAAAGGACTTGCTCGGAGGGGCTGTGTGACGAGCTCTTGCTGGGGAGGAGTGGGAGGAGCTATGTCGGGGGTGGGGTGCAGGACCCACACCGGGGACACCAGCAGCCCAGCCTGGGCGCATGGCACACCTTGGAGGGCAGGCCACTGGCAGGGAAGGCCAGGCCGGCCCTGGGGGAGTTCATGGCCACCTTGCGGAGCCCACAGCCCCGGCAGCTGGCCCGGCCCCTGCACCTGTTTCTTTGTTTGCTCAAATCCCTTCCCTAATAGGCGTAATCACCGAGCTTTGATGACTGCGCCAGGGCCCCGCGCAGGCCTCCCGGCCGTGGCGAACAAACACGCCATTGTCTGCAGCCCCGCCGCCGGCCAGCCCGTTAATGGGTAAACCGAGGGGAGCAGCACAGCCCCTGCCTGAGGCCCCGGAGGGAAACCGCAGGGCATGAGCTGGGCACCCCCCATTCCCACCAGGGCACTCCCATCCTGCGCGGGGGCCCCCAGACAGCAAGGAGCACCCGGCTTCTCCCCTGTTGTACAAGCAGCCGCCAGAACCCTGCAGCGAGGACATAGGCCCAAGGGACACTGATAAAGCCACCAGCAAGGCAGTGACCCCACACAGCCCCACAGTGGGGAGGCAGACCAGGGCGCTCCCAGGCCTCAGAACAGGTGAGCAGCCTTCATGTGCTGCAGGTGAGAGGGGACGGAGGTGTGAAGGGGCAGCTGCACCAAAGTTAAACACTCACCGCCTGACCCAGCCAGCCCCCTCCCCACAGGCCCAGGGTCTCGGAGAGCGACGTGCACACCCGTGGGCCCGGTGTCAGACGCAGTCGCCAAGAAGTGGGGGCAGCCCACATGGGCAAGGATGGGTGAGCAGATAAGCAAGAGATGGGCCCGCCACCGCGTGGAATACTACTCGGCCAAGAACAATGACAAAGCCCCACCACTCGCTACAGCGGTGACGTATGACGACATGATGCCCAGGAAAGCAAGCCCAACACAAGGGCCACTGACTGTGCGATCCCATTTACCCGAAAGGTCCAGAATAGGCCGGGCCAGAGACAGGGGCAGACCCTGGGGAGTGGGTGCTCATGCATACAGAGCTGCTTCCTTTCGGGGTGACGGAATGTCCTGGAACTAGACCGAGGTGCGGGTCGCGCAATATTGTGAGCGCACACAATCCTGCTAACTTGTGTGCTGTCGACGGGCCAACTTTAGGTGATGGGACTTTCGCCTCGATTTTAAATGCATGACCCACAGAGGTAGACAAGTGGACGGGGGGTCCTGGGTCTGTGGGACGGCCAGCAAGGCACAGACCCAAGTGAGGCAGCCTGAGTCAGACCCCAGCTCCGCCTGTGGTCGCCTGTGACCTTGTGTGGTGCCTTGGCTCTCTAAGCTTGGGCCTCCCTCCCCCTGGCCCCTCGCCCGGTGTCTCTCCCGCCCCCACCCCGCCTCAACGGTCAGCCTCTCCTACCGGATTTTTCTTGTGGCTTCTCAGAGCCTCCCGGGCACCCACCCCTCTCCCTTCCCCTCTGACCACTTCCTTGGGCTCCTCCTGTATTACCTTCCTCACTCTCCCACCCATGTCCTCACCTTCCACTGTCTTCCAGCTGAACCTCCAACCTGGGTAGCCACTCCCACGAGGGCCGTTGCTGAGGTCGGGGGGTCCCAGCCGCAGGGGCTCCCCGGCCAGCTCACGGTCCTGTGCCGCCATCTGCTCCTGGCCCTCTCAGACCTGCAGGCCGCCGCCCTCTGCCCCTCCGCCTGCCCTCAGCTCCTGGGCAGGACCCCCGCCTCCCCCCTGACAACGCGAATCCCCCAACGGGACTCGAGTCCGTGGGATTTCATTTTATTGTTTTACTAATAGCTTTTATTCTTTTAAACATCAGATTTACAGAAAATCGATAGAAAGCACAGCGTCCCTGGATCGTCCCCTCGTCCCCCCTGACCCCCGCAGCTCCCCCCATTGCCACCTTCTTGCGGGGCGAGGTGACAGCCAGCTGGGGCTCAGGGCAGGCGTCTGGATGGGCTGCTTTCTGCCTGGCCAGGCTCCCCCCGGACCTACCCGGCCACTCGGCCCGGTGGTGGGCGGTCCCTGAAAGTCCAGCCCCACAGCGGGCTCTCCTGGGACTTGGGGGGATTCTGAGCTGCCCCTTCCCTTCCTCCACTCCCTCCCTGTCCCTCCTCACCCCCAACAAGCAGAGCCACGGCATAGACAGGTGTGTGTGGGGGTCGGGGGGAGGTGGCGCCCACCCTCACACCCAGAGTGACCCTGGGAGATGGACATCAGGCACTGAGGTCCCTGAGCCGGGCTCCCTGAGCCCATCCTCCTCAGGGGAAAAGGTTCCAGGGACTTGCAGGCACACACAGCTCACGGAGACACGTGCCCGGCCCTGGCAGGGGCACACGCACGCACACCCACAGCCGCACCCACAGGGCCCCAGCCCTCCTGCCCAGCTGCCTGCCGGCAGTGACACCACGCAGACGCCCAGGCACACGTCCTCGGCCGCAGCCACCCAGCTGGCACGTTCAGACACACACACGCACTCCAAAGCCTCAGGCGGCTGCCCTGCCTGGAGTTCAGCTCAGGGAGGCCCACAGATGTGCAGGCGTGCCCGCCCCTGCCTGCCCTTCTAGTTGGGCCTGTCAGGCTCTGTAAAGGACTTTGGGGGGCCAGAGCAGCATCCCCAACGCTCCACCCTCCTGCAGGCTCACCCTGGGGACCCTGTCTCTGAGGCTTCAAACCCCTTGTGCAAAGGCACCTGGCCCCTGTGCCCAACCCCCAGCTACCGAAGGTGGCTGCTAACTGCTCCCAACTGCCCCTCAGTGACCTGCTCTCAGGCAAACCCAGGTCTATCCGCCTCCCTGCCTGGCCCACAGGCCCGCAGCTCGGGGGCCGGGGCAGGACTTGGAAAGGGTGGTGAGGGGTTCTATACCCAAGGACATGCAGGCGGGCTGGTGGGGACCCAGGGCCTGGGGTGAGGCAGCAGTGCTGAGGCGGGACAGCCTGTGTGACAAGACCCTGGGACACAGGAGCTGACCCCTCAGCAGAGGCCCCGGGGGACATTTCTAGTTCACCGCCATGCCGGCCATCAGAAGCACGGGCAGAGTGATGGCCCTGCAGTAAAGGAGGCACGATCGACCCAAAGAAATAAAACTATCTCTATTCACAATGAATGTTTATGTAGAAAATCTTGCAAAAAAACTACAGAAAGCTAGAAGTACAAGAGAGTTCAGCAAGATCTCAGTATAAAGTCCACATACAACAGTAACTCTACTTCTGCTTTCTAGGAACGAACAATTAGAATTCTAAATTTTCGAAGACCCAACACCATCAGTCATTACAATAATACTCCCAAAATGAAATACTTGTGTATAAAGATATAACAAAACGTGTGCAGGGTCTGGGTGCTGAAAACTATAGAACACTGATAAAAGAAAGCAAAGACCTCAGCCAATGGAAAGATGTTTATGGATTGGATGACTCAATATCCCCAGTTCGATCAGAAGAGTCATGCATCCACTCATTTCCCCAGCAGATATTTTTGGGTAGATGTCAATGAGTTGATTCTAGAAGTAATACAGAAATGCAAATAAACTAGAATAGTTAAAACGATTTAGGAAAAGAAGAACACAGTTGGAGGACTCACACAATTTTACTATGTACCCACAATTTGCCACCTGATTTTACTAAATGTAACAGTAATCAAGACCGTGTGTCCCCATGAAGGAGAAGACTCATTGTTCAAAGGGACAGAATAGGAAGCCCGGAAACAGATACACACAGTCAGCTGAGTTTGGGCCAAAATGCAAGGACCATTCGATGAAGAAAGGATTCTTTTCAACAAAGGGTACTGGGTCCATTGGACATCCATATGCAAAAAGATTTTTTTAAAAAAAAGCCTTGGCACACATATCTCACACCTTATACAAAAAATGAACTCAAATTAAAATTGTTAACCTTAATGTAAAATGTAAAACAATAAAACATGCAGAAGGAAACATGGGAGAAGACCCCGGGGACCTTAGGCTAGCCCGGGCCTCACAGCTCAGCACCGCTGGCATTTGGGGCCAGGTGATCCTTGGCTGTGGGGCCGTCCTGTGCACTGTGGGACTTGCAGCAACATTACTGTTCGACTGTGACAACAAGTGTCTCCAGACATTGCCAAGCATTCCTGAGGGCCAAACGGTCCCTAGCTGAAAACCACTGGGTTAGGCAGAGTTCTCTGGGACCCCGAATAAGACACAAAACGTGACCCACAAAAGAAAAACAACTGATACATTGGACTTGGTTACATTTACACCCTTTCCTCTCTAAAAGGCAATGCTAAGCCAAACCACAGACTGGGAGAGGATATTTGCAAATCCCACATGAGCTACAGAATTTGCACCCAGAATATGCAAAGACCTCTCAGAACTCAACAATAAGAGAACAAATGACCCGATTGAAAATCAGCAGTGAAGATAGAGGGGTGGCAAATAAGCTCATGGAAAGATGCCCAACGCCATCAGTCATTAGGGAAATGCAAATTAAAGCCACAGTGAGAGACCTAAAATGAAGACAAAGCAATGGAAAGGGATCAGAAAGGACACCGCCCAGCGTGGGCGAGGGTGTGGAGCCGTGGGGCCTTCTCAGGTGCAGGGGTCGGGGCCGGGGCCGGGGCCGGGGCCGGCTGCTGTATTCTGGGCGGTGGGCTCTGTGCATGGAGCAGCTGGGAAGGCCAAAGGGGGCGCCACAGGGGCACAGAGATGGCGGAGATGGCATCAGGCTTCCTCACCCCGCCCAGGGCGACCCGGGAACCCTTAGCATGACCTAAAGGCCACAAGTGCAAGCCTGCCACAGGCATGTGTGTGCGCCTCTGTGTGTGTGTGCATGCATGTCTCTGTGTATGTGTGTGTGTGTGTGTGCCTGTGTGCATGCATGTGTGCCTGTGTGCATGCGTGTGGGCATGCGTGTGGGCATGCGTGTGTGTGCCTGTGTGTGTGCGAGTGTGTGCACGTGTCTGTGTGTGTGTGCATGCGCACATGCCTGTGTGTGTGCGCGCGGTGTGTGCACGCATGTGTGTCTGTGTGTGTGCGCGTGTCTGTGCATGTGCATGTGTGTGTCTGTGTGTGTGTGTGCGCGCGCATGTGTGTGTCTCTGTGTGTGTGCATGTGCGTGCACGTGTGTGTCTCTGTGTGTGCATGCATGTGTGTGCCTGTGTGTGTGTGCATGTGCACATGTGGGTCTCTGTATGTGTGCCTGTCTGTATGTGCATGTGTGTGTGTGCGTGTGCACGTGCCTGTGTGTGTGTGTGTGCACGCGGTGTGCGTGCGCGTGTGTGTGCATGCGTGCGTGTGTGCATGTGTGTGCCTGTGTATGTGCGTGCGCATGTCTGTGTGCATGTGTGTGTGCACGTCTGTGTGTGCGTGTGTGTGTGCGCACATGTGTGCCTGTGTGTGTGTGCGTGTGTGTGCATGTCTGTGTGTGCATGTACATGTGTGTGTGCATGTGCGCATGTGTGCGCATGTCTCTCTCTGTGTGTATGTGTGTACACATGTATGTCTGTGTGTGCGTGTGCACGTGTGCGCACATGTGTGCCTGTGCATGTCTGTGTGTGCGTGTATGCGTGTGCGCATGTATGTCTGTGTGTGCCTGTGTGTGTGTGTGTGCCTGTGTGTGTATGTGCATATGTGTGTCTGTGTGAGTGTGAGTGCATGTGTGTGCGCCTCTGTGTGTGTGCATGCATGTCTCTGTGTATGCGTGTGTGTGCGTGTGTGCCTGTGTGCATGCATGTGTGCCTGTGTGCATGTGTGTGTGCATGTGCGTGTGTGTGTGCCTGTGTGCGTGCATGTGCCTGTGTGCATGCCTGTGTGCGTGTGTGCGTGTGTGTGTGCCTGTGTGCCTGTGTGCATGCTTGTGTGTGTGTATGTGCATGCGTATGTGTGCCTGTGTGTGTGTGTGCGTGCGCATCTGTGTGTGTGTGTGCACGCATGTGCCTGTGTGCATGCATGTGCTTGCACTCTCATGTGTGTGTGCATACGGGTGTGACGAGGGTGTGTATAGCAGGGATGGAGGGAAGGTCCCAGCTGCCTGATCTTTCTGAGCAAAGGCCCTAAGGCTGAGGCCCAGGGTGCAGGAGGGCCGGGCTGGGTGGAGGCAGGTTGCCAGCCTTCAGGTGAAATGAAGCAGAAAGAGAATGCTGGAATCCACCCCCCGGGGGCCACTGTGCCCAGGGCTGCGCCCAGAACAGGTTGGACCTGAGTGGCACTGCCAGCTACCCTGGGTGGGGTGGAGAGGAAGCTGGGTCTACCTGAGGCTGGGCTGGGTTCCCTCCTGCTGGGGCCCCACATCAATCAGAGCCATCGGCCGGAAGGTTCCCCATCCTGCAGTGCTCCCAGTCCGAGCCCACAGGCTCTGGCTCCCCCTTAGCTGAGCCTCAATCCCTATGTCAGGTCGCCTCCCTGCACATGAAGAGGCTGGGGCTCCAGGTATCCAAGAGGAGGGGTCCCTGAGGCCCCCATCCACCATCTCTCTTCAGCGTTCCCACAGCTGGGGACTAGGGGCTGAGGACAGGGCTGATGAGGGGGGAGGGTCCTCATCTCACCCTCGGCCTCCACCATGGGCCCAGCACCACGCAGAAGTCAGACGCAGGGGTCAGAGGGCTACATGTCCTTCTGGGCCCCGCCTCCTAGCTGTCTGACCTCAGGCAAAGCGTCTGGTTTCTCTTTCTTTTCTGTTGCAAGTTGGTGCGCCTATTAAATTTTAATGGCACTGCCTCATTCCCAGAGGAATGTGAGGTGAGAAACAGGACCTCCCTGAGCACACCCCCACCCCAGCCCCGTCTCCTCTGCCTGGCAGGTGAGGGGCTGGAGAGAAGAAAGGGCAGCCTGGGGTGCCAGCGTCACCCCAGCACACACACTGACCACCACCCCCATGCCTCAGCTCCCTCACTGGAGGGCAAGGCCAGCATCTCCCCATCATCTCAGCTCACAGGGGCCCTCGGTGGCCACACTGGGTGCAATTGCAGGCGACAGTCCAGCGGCCTTCCCCCCACCCCCCATGGGCGCTGATATGCACCCAGACACGGACTTGTGGAAGTCCCAGCACAGTGACCACAGCGAAAAGGAAGAGAGAGCCCATACTGCGTGGTCCATCTGCTGTGCGGTGATAGAGGTCAGAACAGGGGCGCAGTGGGGGTCTCGGGGATGCCTGACTGGGAAGGAGCATGTCATAGGGCAACCTGGGTGCAGGGGACACATTCACACATTTTAGGTTGGTTAGACCCCCAGCCAGCCCCAAAGTCCAGCCCCACTGGCGACCGGCCTATTAGGGAGGTCACATCAGGGCAGAGGGGTGACTGCCAAGGGCGGCTGGCTGTGGGAAGGATGTCCCACGGGCAGCCCCACTCCTCCTAAGCGGAGCGGCCATCGTGTCCCCTGCTCTGCTCGGACCGGCCTTGGGAGCTCAGATTCCCCAAGTCTCGGTTTCCACACCTCAAAAAGGGGCACCTGACTCCAGGATGGACTGGGCACTGCCAGGCCCCGCCCTGCCAGCAGGGGCCGGCAGACTGTGACAACACAGCCCAGGGTGACAGGGTTGGAGAGGTCGGGGTTCACGCTTCGCCCCCCACTCCCACCCACGCACATCCGTGCGGCCTGGCAGCCCACACTCAGCCGTGTGCCCACACCACTCCTGAGAGAGCTGCACGCCCTCTGAGCGGCCGCCCCACAGCCACCCACTGCTGAGCCCTCCTGCTGAGCCCCCGAGCCCACCAGCCTGCCAGCCCCTCCCACAGAACTGGGACCTGCCGGGGGTGGGGTGGGGGCTGGAGGTTTCGGGGTCCTGGGCCCCTCAAGGCTTTGCCAGGAGAGGCAGGCACAGGAGGATGGGTGGAAGAGGATGAGCACCCCCGTAGCATGGATCACCCCAAACCTGGCACGCAGCACCAGGCTGTCCCCCCACCCCCAGCCTGCCGCCCACAGAAGGCATGCAAATGAGACAAATATTTGAGCTGGGCGCGCAGCCCCGCCCCAGAGCTGCTCCCAGGTCCTCATTTGGGTACTAATTGCATTTCGTTTAGAGGTTTGCATGCTTATCTGGTGGGGGCAGGCCAGCCTGGGGGCCTGGACAGAGCCCCAGGGCTCGTAGGCAAATGCCAGTCAGGGAGTGGGGGAAGGGCTCCGAGCCCTGGGTGGCAGCCGGCACCTGCTCCTAATGTCAGGGTACGCGCCTGAGCTATGGGGCCTGGCCTGGACCCCACTCAGGACCCCGTGGCACAAGCGGGGAAAAGAACGGGGCCTGGCAAACAGGACTCTGATGACAACCTCCCCGTGGCAGCAGCTCCTGACACCCCCAAGGGGACAGCCACCCTGCCCTGGGCTGTCACATGATGTCACAGGCAGTGGATGCTCAGGGACCCTCCCTGAAAAGGCCTGGAGCCTGTCCCACCCTTCCACGGGCTCCCTGGGGTCCCAGGAGGTGAGGGACCCAGGCCTCTCTGTCCTCAGCAGTGTTCCCCCCTCCCGAGGGGCCTGTGGCCTCTGGCTGAGCCCTACGACAGGTCTCGCGGTGACTTTGCAAGCCCACCCTTGGCTGTGTTAACTCTGGGTCTGGTTTTCCTGACAGCAAATGGGCCAAGAGGCCCTGGCTCAGAGTCCCCGCTGTCCCCCTAACCTTGTCACAGGGCAGTGGCCTGGCTGAGCCACGTGGGCATGCGACCCATTTTCTCCTGCCGTGTGGTGTGTGGCCTTGAGCAGGGGTTGCTCTGGGGGTGCTCACAGAGTGACCCTCCCCTCAGCAGGTACCCCCCTCCCCGCCACCGCCTCTCGGAGGCTGGAGGTTCAGAGGTCTGGTGACAAAGGCCCATTTCAATGTGTAGGGGGGGCTGGGGTCCCAACCTCAGCGGGGGGCACTGCTGGGGGCAGTTCCCTGTGACATAGAGCCCCGCTGCCCACTGACTTGCCTCATTAATCACAGCCAGCAGCCGGGAGCAGAGGTGGGGCCGGCGTGGGTGCCAGGCGAGGGCCCGGGGGCCCTGGGAGGTAGGCAGGGGTCAGGACTGGGCTCCTAGCCTCCCCTCCATCCACGTCTCTCTTCCCTCCTCCTCCTGTTCCAGCTCTGGCCCAGGAGGATCCCAGGGCCCCCAGGAGCCCTTCCAGAGCCACCCGGCCCCGCCCTCCCCTCTTTGTCCCCCACCTCCCACGCCCCACCCATTTGGAAGCGGGGCATCCGGTGTGCTGAGCTGGGGTCCAGACCCGTCTCTCAGTCATCACTCATTGAGTCAAGACCCTCCAATTCATGATCCCAGCAGAAAAAAAGCAGCAATAATGGTCCCCCCCCACCCCAGGCAGGTGGAGGGGACCCCAGGGAGACGTGAAGGGAGGTGTGACGGGATCTCGGCCAGGCCTTGCACACCTCCGGTGCACGTGGGCCTCTGGCTGGTCACTGAGCCTCCCTGGGACTGAAAGTGGGGGCAACATCCCTCAAAGGAGGCTGGTCCCCGGGGCCCTGCTCCTCCCGTCATGCCCCGAAAGAGCCCGGGACTGACTCACAGCCCACAGGCTCGCGGCGCCGTGTTGGGCAGGCCCTGAGTGGTCACCGGGCCCACGCCCCACGTTAGGGGAGCTCGCCACGGAGGGCGTGGCCACGCACACTGCCTGCCCCACCTCCCAAGCCTGGCTGAAAGCCACACCCCCAAACTTCACTGCTGGGACAAGGGGCAGGAGCCCTCCTGCCACCATCCCCTCCACCGCCCCCGGCAACAGGGGTCTGCCCCCCACCCAGTCTCCTTGTCGGCAGTGGGGCCAGCCCCCTCCCCAGGGTCCCATCCTGTGAGGACTCAGGGTGCCTGCCGGGAATTAGGGGAGGGAAGAGAGGCAGGTGCTGGCCCGGAAGATGAGTGTGGGGGCCCATGCACTCCCCTGTCCTTGACTGAGTGCCAGCCCACTGGAGCAGTCCTCCTGTGTGACCTCCTCCCGTGTCACCTCCTCCCATGTCACCTCCCTTCTGTGTGACCTCCTCTCGTGTCACCTCCCTCCTGTGTGACCTCCCGTATCACATCCTCCCATGTCACCTCCCTCCTGTGTGACCTCCTCC
>PVJL010017492.1:0-18061 GCA_004026885.1 Lyroderma lyra
CCAGAACTCAGATCCGTCAGAACTCAGACCTGTTAGAACTCAGACCCGTCGGAACTCAGATCCATCAGAACTGAGACCCGCCAGAACCCAGACCCCCCGGAACTCAGACCCGCCGGAACCCAGACCCGTCGGAACTCAGATCCATCAGAACTCAGACCCGTTAGAACTCAGACCCGCCAGAACTCAGACCCATCAGAACTCAGATCCATCAGAACTCAGACCTGTTAGAACTCAGACCCGTCAGAACTCAGACCCATCAGAACTCAGACCCATCAGAATTCAGATCCATCAGAACTCAGACCCGCCAGAACTCAGACCCGTCAGAACTCAGACCCGCCAGAACTCAGACCCGTCAGAACTCAGACCCGCCAGAACTCAGACCCGCCAGAACTCAGACCCGTCAGTACACCAATGCTTCGTGATGGCAGGGGAGGCCTTGGGGTCAGCCTGCCTGCCTGCCTTCCGTTTTTAAAGAAAGTTTAGTATGAGTTTACGTGCATTTGGGCGTCAGTTCATGATGTAGTTTAAAACCCTGCGCTGGTTTGTAAATAAGCTACTGGCCTGCGGTGCTGCAGAAACTCTGGCCTGACGGCGTGGGCTGATCGTGCCGGCCGTGCGATCGTCCCACCCGTTCACCGGGGAGTACCGTGTCGTCCCTGGGGGGTTCCTCCCGGGGTCTTGGCCGCCCTCGGCCTTGTGCGTTTGCACACATGTTTTAGAATGATCGGGTTTCACACACGTTGGGATTCTCGTCGGGGTTTCATCGATAGGTCACTCTGGGGAGAACTCCACAGTATCGACTCTTGCAATCCGTGAACTTGACTTCCCTCCCCCTTCCCTGGACCCTTGGGTTCAGGTTTGTCTCATGACTGGCAGACGGTCAAACACACCCGGCCACGCCAACCACTCTTCAAGCCTTGCCCTCTCCGCACCCTGCCTGCTGTCCCCCTTTCAGAGCCCTCGGGTCATCGCCGTGACGTCTCGTTCAGTCTGCCGTGAGCCGGTGGGAGCGACGGGCCGCAGCAGGCGTGCTGCGTCTCAGCCAGGGCCGCAGACTGTCAGGACGTCCTAAAACTCATTTTTCATCCACATCGAATAACACTGGCCTGTAAACCTCTCTTTCTGGCACGTGTCTTGTTGGGTTTTGGTATCAAGGTTATTTTTATTTTAACCTCATGAAAGAAATTGGGGCGTGTTTTCTTCTTTTATTCTCTGAGAGTGCTTACACTGGTTTTATTTTTTAGTTTGCGTGTGCGTGTGCGTGTGTGTGCGTGTGCGTGTGTGCGTGCATGTGTGTGCGTGTGCGTGTGCACGTGTGCGTGTGTGTGTGTGTGTTCCATGGAACTTGTTGGTGAAACCCCCTGGGCATGGATATTTCTTTAAGAAAATGTTTTTCGACTAGTGGTTTAATATATTTGATATGCATAAGACTTCTCATTTTCTCATTTTTGAGTCAGTTTTGGTATTGCTTTCTTCTGGAAATTTGTTTTTCATCTATAAAGTCTATTGGCATAAAGTTATTCATAACTGCAACTTCTTTTTTCAAAGTCTTGATTTATAGTGCAATCCTCTTTTTTGCTGTATATTGCTTATTTTTCTACTCTTTTTCTTGATAACTCATGCTACAGAATTGTGAGTTTTATTATGCTTTTTAAAGAACCGAGTTTTAGCTTGTTGATTCCATTGTGTTTCTTTTACTCATTTCTATTATGTCTTTTCTGTTTCTTTCGTTGAGTTTATTTTGTTCTCTTTCTACAATAATTTGTTGACCGATGCTTAGTTTATTGATTTTTCAGTGTTCTCTTTCTAACGTTCACATTTAAGAGTATAAATTTCCCTTTAAGACTGGATTGTGCTTCATCCCCCCGTGTTTGACATATAGAACTGGTGATGAATTTTCCTGATAATTTAATCTTCGCTCTGTGGGTTATTTAGAAGCACACGTCTCCGTTTCTAACCTGCGGGCGTCCTAGTTAGCCCTCTGTTCCCCATTGGTGGCCTCACTATGTCACGGCCAGAGACTGGGATCTGTGCCCCACTTGTCTGTGATTTGTTACTTGCCTTAATACTCAAGCACATGGACCATTTTTTGAAATTGTTTCACATTTACTTGAAGGTTATTTCTGCACGTGTTAGATCCTGTGTTCTGCGTGTGTCCACTGAGTCTCTAAGCTCTTCCGTCGGTCCATGTGTCTGTCTTCTTTGGGTCTGGGAATGAGCACGAAGTAAAACACAGCCCATGCTCCCGAAGGCTTCTCGACGAACGCAGGGACGAGATAAACAAACGGCCAATTTCAGTATAAGGAAGGTGTGGGAGAAAACAACGGGAGCATTGTGCTTGCGTTTAAGTTTTTAAACTGTTAAGCTTCGCTTTAGCGACCAATTAAAATGCGGTGGGAAGACGGTTCGCATAACTGAAAGAGGTTTTTATTTCATTACCTGGCGTTTCTTTGTAGTTTGTCATGCACGAATAGATCCCTAAGCTTATGTTTTTAGTTTCGCCTGTTTGGCCTTAAACTGAAATGGCATCACACCCCGTGTGTTCTCCACTATTTTTGTTACAGTTCAATTTAAGATTTTAAGACCAATTACATTTCAGCGGTGGGATTTCAGGCGGTGGGAGAAAGGTGGCCCAGGGCCTTCCGTTCCGTCAGTAGTGCCTGCGGTGCGCTGCGTAGTGTGCCTGGGGGTGATGTTTGGGGAAATATTTTAAAATGTTGACCATTTTAAATTTGTTTTTGTAGTTATTTTCTATGGATAAAAAGATGATGCCGATTTTTCCATTTGCTTATGATATAAAATGTCAAGTCGACGTAGGTGCATTTAGGTCAGTGACTTCCCAGGTGGCATGGCAGGACCCTGAGGTGGACTGGGAATGGCACGTGGGGATGACACGGCCCTCGGGGGCCTTTTACTGGCCCAGAGACGGACAAGGAAGATGGCCCACGGCCTCCTGTGGGCTGGGGCCTGTGTCGGGCCACGGCACAGCTGCTCCCTGGGAAAGTTAGCGCTGGCGGAGCTCGTGGCAGGGTACTAGGCCCAGGGGGACGGGTGACCTGCACCTCAGGTTTGCCCTTCTTCCGCAGCGGATGCCCACTCACCACTCGCACATAATCGAGTGCCCACAAACTTACGAATTCTCTGATTGTGAGATTAAATACCCGCCGTGTCTGTCTGTCTTCCCTGACAGACGGCGAGGGAAAGGGTGCTATCAGGGCTGCTTGTTAGGGTTTTGGATTGAGGAGCGGATGAGCTAAAGATAATTCAGCTATAACTGAGGTGGCTTCGGTTCCAGGACGAGTGTGATGTTTGGAGGGTAGGTTTCAAGGGACAGGACAGAGGCAAAAGGCAAGGCACAGAGCTGAGGAGTGGCTGGAGGACAGTGCGAGCTTGGGGAACATTCCCCATCCAAAGAGAAGGGGTCAGGCCCCGGCGTGTTCTGTGGCGGTCACATGGAGCGCATGTCACAACGTGCTCCAGCTGCCCGGTCAGCTGCCCGGAGGAAAGAAGCAAGAATCCGTGAGGCCCGTGGCTGTGGACGTGGGGCACGAGGACCTGGGGCACCAGGACGTGCAAATGGCTTAACAACCAAGGAGAGAGAAAATGGGGGCTCGGGGGCAGGAGGGGGGAGGGATGATGGTCTACCCGTGACAGCAGAGAACTAGTCTGGAGGGGCTTGAGTTGGACAGAAAGACAAGTTCAATTTTAACACGCCAAGTTTGTGGTTTCGGGGGCCAGTGCATGAGGCTGAGACCAAATCACTAAGGGTGCTAG
Organism: Lyroderma lyra; assembly: GCA_004026885.1. Classification (NCBI taxonomy): domain Eukaryota; kingdom Metazoa; phylum Chordata; class Mammalia; order Chiroptera; family Megadermatidae; genus Lyroderma; species Lyroderma lyra. The sequence goes on from PVJL010017492.1 coordinate 3,775, forward strand.
GGCTTGGGGTCCTCCCAGACTGGGTAGTAGCTCAGAGCTGTTGGGGCAGTGAAGGCGACAGACAGACAGACAGATAGACAGACAGACTCGCTGGCTCTGCACATAGCCAGGGAGGAGAGCAAAGGCGACAGCTTTGCGTAGAGCTGTCCTCCTGCGCGTGGCGTTTCCTGAATATTTGTTGAAATGTTGGTGCAAACCCGTGTGGACAGCGGATGTCAGAAACGTCAGCGAGGTCGTGAGATTTCAGCTTTTGGAGGTGGGGACTGTGTGGCGAGTTTAACCTTGGAACGTGGCCCTGGCCTGGAGGTGGGAGAGAGGGAGACCTTGGCGTTGTTGGGAGGGGGGTTCAGTTTACCGGAAACAGAGCCCCGACCTGTCCTGCTCAGCCTCCCACTCGGGGCCTCGTCACGGCTGCCACGTCGCCCGCGCTGTTTTAGAACCACCACGCTCCAGCTGCCTTTTCCACAGCGAAGCACACGTCAGCAGTAGCTGTTCAAAGGCTTGTCAGCGCAAAGGGAGGTGACAGCTGGCCACCCGGGCAGAGGGAGGAGACAGGGCGGGACCTAGGTCGCGCCTGATTACCGCATGTCAACAAATACCGCAGGCAGGCTCCGTGGTAAACAGACCCGGTGGGACAGCAGGGACAGTGGGACGGGTCATGCACACAAGTTGTCCCTGTCACCCAGCCAGGCTGGCCAGCAGCACGGAGGGAGCGCTGGAAGCTGGCCCCGAGGGGCCCCCGCCTGGGCCGTAGGTGGCAGGGCTGGGCAGGCAGACGAGGGTCTCGGGCGGTGGCAGTGGGGGGGGCGCCTGGCTCTTCCCTGAGTCGTGGGCAGAGTTCCAGCCCTGGATGGGGGCCGATCCCGGAGCCCGCTGGACGCACAGATGGCCTGGAGGCGGCGGGGACGGGCCCCAGCCAGAGCCGCGCGTGTCCTCAGCGCCGCGGGTGCCAGCCCTGCGCAGAGCACCCCACGGCCTGTCTTGCGGCAGCCCAGCCCCCTGCCCGCCTGTGCTGTTGGGCAAACGAGGAAGAGCCCTTTCAAAGGTGGCCGGAATGTGGCAGAACCGGGATGCCACCGCCGGCCGGCTGTCTCCACCGCACATGCTCCCGGTCGCTAGGTGACAAGCCTGCCGCGGCTCGGGTTCAGCGGGTCCCAGCACGATGCTGCTGGCCCTCCAGGTCCCCTCAGCGCTGGGGTCCGGCCGGCATCCCGTGCCCTCTGCCTGGGGGTGTAGGCGGGCCCCCCCTTTCTCCCTCCTGTTCTGATGGACACACACGGCCACAGGGCAGTTACCCCCCAGGAGTCCGTCCTCGCTGAAAGCCATCCTGTGTTCCTCTGGGGACATCGTCTGTGTCATCCTCCTTCACTGCACTGATGGTGGCGGCTTCTCTCTGCCCCGAGCAACCGTGACATTCAGGAAGGCGGGGGCTCACCGGGGTGTCCCCGCAGTGCCCCCACGGGCCTGACGCCCAGCAGGCCTTTAACGTTGCTGGTGAGTGGGGGCTCCAGTGACCCCCTTACACCGACTTGGGTGCCTCTCGGCTCTGAGTTGCCCGCAGTTTGCTAGCTCACAGCCCTGTTTACTGTGTAAGAAGCTGAGCGCTTGCTCGTGACTTAATTCCCACTCAGGGGGAGATGGAGGTTTTGTTGGTTCTGAAGCAATTTGGGGAGCCTTGTTTAAGAAAAGGAATGCAAATTGTAAACACAGAATGGCTGATGACGGTGCCTGTTTATTTAGAGTCACAAAAGACAACCAATGAAAAACATAAATAGCTGACAAATATCCTAAAGGTTGTCAAAATGCAGGAAAACAACACTATTAAATGGGCTCTGAGAGAGAGCTCTTCCTTCTGGCCTGGCTGTTTAAGGTGCCACATGTAATGTCAGAGACACCGGGAAGAGCCGGCCAGGGCTGGGCGCCCCTGAAGTGGACAGCAGCTTCTCCCGAGGGGGAAGTAGGGACGAGCTTGCTCCGGGACGTGCCTGAAGTGCCCGCTAAGGTTTTCCGAGGGTGCCCGAGGCCTCCTCCTGCGTCCTCCTCACCATCACGCTGTCGCCGACTCACGGCGACCCCGGCGCGGGCGGCAGGTGTCCAGGGCTGCGGCCGCTGCTGAGGAGCCGCACGGCCCTGGGTGGCTCCTGCGTGAGCCCGCATGTCCGCCAACGAGCTGGGGACGGGTTTCCTGCGTGGCCGACTGGGTGGCTCTCAGGGCGGCACGCAGAACGGCACACAGAGCGGGTCGCGATGGAAGCAGCAGCGTTTTACTTGACGTCCGGTTGGTCTATTTGATTTTTCAGTCCGTTTTGTCCACGTTTTCCCTTTTTTCGATGGGTTCCACGTGAGCCGTTCAGGGGCGTGAGCCGCCTTTGCCACCCCCCCCCCCCATGTTGAGAGCCTCCCAGGTGCCCGTGTGGCCGTGGACTGACGCTGACGGGTGACGGTTCTGACATCCCCGCTGTCTGAGGAGGGTCACTTTTCCTCGAGACCCCTGGTCGCTAAGCCCTTTCCGCCTGGTCCCCTCCACGGCCCTTCCTACCCCTTCAGAAGGGCACCGGGCGCTCGTCCTCGTCTGCCCTTGCAGCCCGCGTGGCCCAGGGGCGCGCGGCCTCGGCGTGTTCTGCGAGCGCGTGCGAACCCCAGCGGCCTCCAGCGTTTCTGCCGTCTGAAAACTTGCCCGGTGGCAGGCAGGCGTGACTCGTTGGGGACGTTTAGCAACAAGACCCTAATGTGGACGCACGTTCCTCGCTTGTGCACAGGCTGGAGGCCCCACGGCGACCTGATCACATTGAAACGGGTTTTATAACGGCTGAGGAGCGTTCTCCGTGTGTCCTGTCTGACGCTCTGCAAATTGAGATCATGTTTTGGGGTGACCCCCAGCGTTCACAGGGTGTCCAGTCGCTGTCCAGGGCGAGGGTTCATGGCACTCCTGGAAGGCCACAGGCCCCTAAACATGAGTGTGAGCTGACGGGAGGAGTCGTTTTCTGTGTGGAAGTGCTGATCTGTGTTTGGGAGGACTCTGATTCTCATCATCGGGTTTATTACTTCGGCTGTCACCCTATTATCAATATTTTCTTGGCTATCGCGCCTCCTTGGGAGATGGTTCTGCGGGCCATGCCCACCAGCGGAGATTTGCTTTCATTGTTGTAACAAAGCCCCTGCAAACTCCGTGTTTCCGAGTTTCTTCTTTAGGCTTCCGCTAGGACGCTTCCTGTGCGTTGCGTCTGAGTTTTGGAAGGACGATAATTGTAGGAAAATGTATCTGAAATCCAGGCAGACACAAGAGCTATTCAGAGGCATTTAAAAACCGCCACTGCGTGTAATCGAGCCTCCACACGGTGCGATCAAATCATTCTCCCACGCCCAAAGCTGGGTTACGGCGGGCTGCGTGCGGGAGGCCCTGCCGGGCACACTCGCTCCCTCGGCGGCCGCGCTCCGGGGCCGGCCGTGGGGCACGCCGTCGCGTCTGCGAATGTCAGGCTCTGGGGCCGCAGCTCGCATCGGGGGGCCGAGGGGTGCGCGCGGAAGGCGCAAATCACGCCGCCTCGGCCGCCGTCTCACTTGCGATTGGTAGAAATAGTTTGTGTTCTACCAACCAAGAATTATAACGACTTTTATTTCCCCTGATTTGCTGCCAACGCGGAGAACGGACGGTGTGTATCACCGTATTCACTGCCGGCTGAATACCCTCCCGGTCGGTGAAAATTTCTGTCTTCGTTAGACATCACTGAGGTCCAAATCCTTTGTGTAAGGTTTTGGAAATGGAACGTTTGAAAGAACTTTCCACAGACTAACTTTTGGCCTGGACACCTCAGTCTCCTCCACTGAAGGTCACATTCGAATGGCAGTAGGGCCTCTCACCCCGAACCCGTGTGGTGGGGAGTGAGCCCGGGGGGCACGGAGGATCCCCAGAAGCGATTGCTAGAGAAGGGGGGTGCTGGAAGGACCTCAGGTGTACTCCGGAGGGACTGCATGCATTTATCTTGTCAAACCCAACCACACGTATTTCCAGCTCAACGTCCCATCCCTGCAATACCAGCGGACACGAAGAGGTGGACACAGTGCTGCAGAAGAGGACAGTGCTTTCCTAACAGTCTGGGGGCCACATATGGTCTGCAGATTTCACAAGAAAAATTCTTACCACGTGGCCACATTGCTAGGACCCCTGCGAGAGCCTTGGGAGGGGCCCACGCGACTGGGAGACCCCAGAGATTTAGGCTTCATTTCCTCTGTGATCTGGGTCCCCGGGAGCTGACCCGGTGAGCTCGCCTCAGGGACGCTGATTTGTAATTGTCCGTTTCGCAGGTGCCACACCTCCAGGTCCAGTGTAGCCCTGCGGCCAGGAGCTCTGGAGTCGGAGGTGAAGACCTCTTTGGGGTTAAGAGCTGCCTGTGTTCAGCTGCTCCTGGGCGGCCACCTCGAACCCCGCATCTGTCACGTGGGTCGGGATTCTGCCACCCTCCTCGGTGTCCACAGCCTGACGTGGCCCAGTGGCTCTGCAGCACTCAGCTCTGTGTCTGGCCCAGAGTAAATCCTCACTTGAATATTAATATTGTCGTGACGGCTCTGTGATTGTGGAGCAAAGCATAGAATTATCCTGACAGAATCGAGCATTTTTAAATGAATTTAACACAAACTTGAGATCCCATTAGAACTTCAATAGTTAATAATTTTCTTCTTATAAACTGGGTAAACTAGGACTTTTAGTTTAAAAAAATGAAGAAAGGAAAAGTAAAAGCATTTACCTAAGAGTAAAAGTTTAAAAGGGACAGTTGCCTAAAATGACAGCAGAAACCACCCTGGAGGTTTTTGTGTGAGTCGCTTTGCTTGACGGAATGTCTGTGGGCTACTGCTGGTACTCACACTTGACGCAAGAATCTTATTTTTAATCACGTTGTAATATAAACTCAGTTGCATGCCTCGTCTCAGATGATTATTGGGCTCTCCAGACAAAACCACGTTTCTTCCAAGTAAGAGAGAATATACGTGGCACAGCAATGGAAAGCAGGTGGGGGACATGTCACGCTCCAGGAAAATGAAAAAACCTTAAGGTTTTGAAGGGCTCCAGTCAGGAGAACTGTGATCAGGAACCCCGGACTCGGCAGGACGCCCGGCACGGCCGCGCTCCCACTTATTCTCAGTAAGAGTGGCATCAGGAGGAGGATGGCAATTGTCATACGGAACTTCGCTGTCTTACAGTTTGTCTGGAAGGTGTTCGTTCGACCTGCCAAGAATGCAGACAGTTTCCACCAAATACGCAGTAGCAGCTCTCGACTCTTCAGTCAGTACTTTCCGGATACTTCTTGGGGTGGCAGGGGCAAATAGCATGATAAGGGTCGAATATATTTGAAAGGGGATTCACGGTGACATTTATTGAGGCCTTTACTTCAGAGAAGCAAACAACAACAATGACAAAAACTAAAAAACAAACAAAACAACCCCCCCCCCCAAAACAAGGCTGTCTGAATGACGGTACGGACAGTACGATTCATGGGCGATAGACCTGTCTGCACGTTCTAGCACGGAGCCTCCACGTCTAATGCAGGTTGTGCTGGTGCGGGAACCGGGAACGAGCCCTCAGATTTATCGTTAAGTGGGAGCGGGAATAGTTTTCCTGTTTATTGCTGCCCACTTCAGACCAAGTTGGAATGTTTTACTTTTGACCAAAGGCTCCTGTTGGGTTTGCAGAAGATCTAGCGCAGGTACATGACATGTAATTTACTTATTTATTGTATATGTTTGCAGTGATGTAAGGTAGTTAAAATAATTTTAAAGTTGTTGCCTTCCAGCTGCTGACCTGTCTGTCCCCCCCGCATTCCTCATGACACCCTAAGGCAGAAGCTAAACGTGGAGGCCACGGGGGCATGGAATCTCTAGGAGACAGAACTGACCCTCTCTCGGGGGTTCTGTTTCTCCTTCACTCACACACCTCACATCAGCCTGTGTGGCCCCAGAGGATGGCTGGTTAAGATTCCCCAAGGAGGGAACCACCTACGACAGGCACAGTCACACAGGGGCCATCAGGAGAGAGCTTGGGCTCTAGGGAGCCCCTCATCCTCTCTGAGGTTAATCTCCTGCCCCCTGGCTGCCTTGCTTCCCACGTACAGCTCAGGCTGAGATCCATGGGACAATATCAGCCATTCCCCCTTAGTGGATGTCTTTGCAATGACAATGACCCCATCCCCTGAGGTTAAACGCTGGTGTGTGAAGGCACAGTAGGTGCTGGAGCACAATGGAGACTTTTGGGACAAGCAGTTTCGAGGGATGTCACTCACAGACCCTGGAAAAAATGCAGTTTCACTTCCTTGTGTGCCCATTGGCCCGATTCGGCACGCCCAGTTCCTTGAGGCTGGGGTCCCTTGGCCCCGCTTGTAATACAGTCTTGGCTACTGTGTTTCTTAACTTTGCGTCACCCTTCTTGATTTCCTGCTGCTCCTGTCGTGCTGGACCTGACTTAAAGTGATGGCTAGACAATTTTAAATAAAGCTATAATTTAATAATTAAATTGTGGGTTAGATTATTATGTGATAATCCGTGAGTATTTTCATTTAGCAATTTTAGTGACTAACAAGGGACTCACCCAGACTCCTTAAAAGAAAAACGTCTGACAAAGTGGAGGGAAGATAGTTTTCACGATTAGGAGAGATGCAAGCTCTTTATGAATGTGCGTAAGGGTGGGCCCTGGGTAGCACAGACTTGCGATGTGCAATGAAGACTTCACTGTTGGGTGGTTGCTGCAGGACTTTAGTAGTACACCCCTTGAACTTCCCGCAGTCTTTCTCTGAGTGACATCGTAACACTTCACCTCCTGCAGGAGAACCTTACATTGTGCTCCCACCATCTCACGTGTTACTGTTGCCATGTATCTTTGTTCTGCATGCAGACCCTGTTAACCTCACAGTTCAGTGTTGTTATTTTTGCTCTGGGTAGATGATGCATTTTATATCTACCCACGTAGTTGCCATTTTAGCACTCTCTGTTCTTTTGTGCAGATCCAGAATTTCATCTCGTGTGCTTTCTCTTCTGTCGGAGACATTTCTTTTAACACATGTCTTTTTCTTTTAACACATTTTAATGATCTAAGTTTGCTGGTGTTGGATTCTCTCAGCTTTTGTTTATCTAAACGCACCTTGGTTTGTTTTCACTTGTTAAAAAGATTGTCACTGGGTAAAGAATTCTAGGTTGACCCTTTTTCTCCTTGAATACCTTGAAGATGTAGCGGCTTACATATTTCTGAGGAGAGGTCAGCTGCCTTAAAGATTTTTCACTGAATCTCCACACTTGGCACCTGGCTGGCGTCCTTCCTACCCATGCTCGGTGTCAAGGTGAATGGCAGCCAAACCTCCGTGCCTTCCTGGCCTCCACGCACGGTTGCCAAGGTCTGGGACCACCTCCCTTCCCTTGGGCTGAGTGCCTCCCCGACCCCAGTGCTGCGAGGGAGTTGCTCTCACTCCTTCCCCCAACGTACAACGGCTCTGCCCTTCGTGAGACAGCTACCTGGCTTTCACCGGCTCGCTTTCTCCTGTCAAGTTTTTTTGCTCATTTTTGAAGTTCCTTGGGACTCAAGTTGGCCCACAGTTGAAACCTGATTTAAAGGAAATGCTCAGAGGACATCTGGAAATCTAACTAATAAACTGTAGATTTTTCAGTCTAGGGGTACATGTTCTGTCTCTGCTCCCGAGAGGCTGTATATGGTACAGGGTTAAAAGCAGGGGTTCCTGAGCCAGACTGCTGTCTCGGTTCTCCTGTCCGTTGCTGCTGTGTGACCTTGGCAAGTTACTTAACCTCTCTGTGTCTCAGATTTTTATTTATTTATTTATTTTTCCCATGGAGCTAATAAAAATCCTCATACCATGCAGAGTTCTGGTGAAGGTTAAATGAACAAATAAACGTAAAGCATCTGCAACAGTGCCTGGCACGAAGCAGGTACCATATAAAATTTGCTGTTGTGTCCCCCACCTCCCAGCAGCTGGGCCTGGGCCTTGCCCATTCTGACAGCTGTCACCGAGGCTCCGTGATAACCCCGGCCTCTGCTCCTTGGCATGGACATGTTTGCTAGTGACCTCTTCATGTACACCTGTTGTTGTAAGATCCTGAAACCAACGTCCTAGAATATGTCTATCAGCAGGTCGTGAGAGAAATACTAGAATTTTCATCAAAGAGAAAACACAAACTATAAGAGTGCAGTGTTGTAAGGAGCAGAACACACCTGTCAGATGACTGTAGGTTGGTCAAAAACCAAAACAAAACAGAAAGTTTGGTCGCATCCACTGTTTGTTCTTTGGCCACCTACATACAATACCAGCGACTCTTAGCGGTGAGGACATGCCTTCATGTCCTCACCATCCGGGTCCTGTCTGGTATCTCCCACTTCTCGCCAGAGCCCCTCCCGCCCAAGTGGAGATTGGCTTCTTGATAAGTTTTGTTTCGAAGCAGAGAAAACGTGTCAGGCTGTGGCTGGCCAGCGCAGTGGCCTTCGGTGTTCTGGTCCTCGGAGAGGCCTGGGGGTGGGGAGGGCTGGGTCAATCGTAAACAAGAGCAACCATCAGCCAGTCTCTCAAACGCCACACCTCTTCCTCTTCCGGTGTGGAGGAGGTGACGGACAGCAGGGGGCGGGGCTGACCTGGCCCTGAGTCTGCAGTGGGTCTGGGGGCCGCGGACCAGCTGGGCCCGTGCTAAGCTCGTGGACAGAGGGCTCTCCTTTGTCTGTATCAGTGACCCGCGAAGCGCGGGGCCTGGGAAGTGCTTGCAGAGCTGGGAAGATTACTTTCTTCCTCCTCCTGCCGGTGCGTGGTCAACTGTTCATTTCGAATTTCTTGCCCATCTTGATTTCCAGTGGGATTCTAGGCCCGTTATCTTTGGGTGAAAATAATATTTCTACGTGTATTAAGGATAATCTATAACAGTCTAATGGCTCTGGTCTTTGAATGGTTTCGGAAGGCTCTGAAAAAAAATGAGTGGTTCACCAGTGGTGCCGTGACGTAAGCGAGTGTCACCGCTCTGCTCGCCAGCCGGAGTGGCTGGGACCAAACGAGGGGGCTCACGTGGAAAGGCCAGCGTCTGGCACGTCATAGGTGCTCAATAGTTCTTTCCCCGCGTGTATTTATTAATATTTAGAACTTGGACATAGGTTTCTCCAAAAACAAACAAACAAGAAAAACAGTAGCCCCCACCAGTTACATGCTTCATTTATTTTTATAGTTATTTTTAAAAACTAATACTTCAAATACACTGGCATTGAACATCATAACATACTCGACGTACCGGCTAGGTTTAAACGTGTTACCGTTTGGCCATCTGTGTCTTAAATTCTGAAAGAAATGCAACCTCACAAATACATCGGTGAGTCCCCCTCCCCGCCCCCGGCCTGTCTTGGCCTCTGCCCTGAGCTCTTGGCGGCCGTGCTCTCCTGGGGGTGCACCTGACCGGCAGTGCTTCTAACTCCCACTGCACACCCGTGTGGTCCCCAACAATACGCCGTGTTTGTCGTGGGCTCCAAAGGCTCACACCAGCAGTGTGATCTCCCACCCTTCGGACCCCTGTGATGCGCTCGGTCATTTGAAATCCAGGTATGTGGCAGCTAGAGGCAGTTCTGTTCCTTTTCTTTTCCTCTTTCATTTTGTAGCTGCTGTGTAGGATTTCGTCGTACGAAGTAAACCGCGGCTCACGTAGGTGCGTTACAAGTTACGTAGTTGCCGCGAAGCGGTTCGAGGTGGGCGTTCCGACTCAGCACGCATGCAGCCCGGTTTGTCCCATTGCGTCCTGCCATGCTTCCAGTGACGGTTAGGGGAGGAGACGGGGGGAGACGAGCAGGCCGACGGGAAGGAAACCTGTGCTGTCCGTCCTCCCGGCCTGGGGCAGGCGGAGCAGGGCGCGCCCGTCCCCCTCGGGGGGCCGCTGGTCCACGGGGAGCAGGGGGTCACCTCGCTGAGACCTTGGTTCACAGGGAGTAGAGGCCCTTCCTTTCTGAATGAGCAATGTGGTAAATCAGGGCCGTGTTCCAGGCCCGGGAGGCAGGGCAGTGGGCGAGGTCTGAAGGGCTGGACGTGAGCACGGCCCCCACGGAACCGGACGGCGGGCGGGAGCGATGGGGCCCCCGTGGGACGGAGCCTCGGTCTGTGCTGCGCCGGGCCCCATCACCGTCGGCGGACACGGGAGGTTTTGTCTCTCTCTCTGCACCTCGACTTTGATTTTCCGTTCAACAACGCCGTCCGGAAATCCTTTTAAGGCCTCTAGGCTAGAACTCACCCATCTTCTAAAGGCCGCGTAGTACCAGTCCATTCTATGGACGTGCCGTCGTGTATCTGGACGTTCCCTTCCGCCCAAGTCTTGCGTTGTTGTTTTGGTTTCTGCTGTAAACTGCTAAAACCTTGTAGCAGGTAACGTCCTCGGCCACGTGTGTGCGTGTCCCTGTGTGCACGGGTGGTCTGATTGCCTGCAGGTGAGAGTACCTGGCGTGCAGTGGCCGGATAGAAGGTGGATGCATTTCTAATTTTGACAGATGCCGCGTCGCTTTTGAAGGCGGCTGTAACTCACATGTTCTCACCACCAATGTACGAGAGCCAATGTCCTTCCCTCCGTGGTCACTTCCAATTGTCCCGGGTTAATGACTGACTGGATGCAAACTTCTACCCCATTGTTATCGATGTCTGTGGCCACCAGGAACTAAGGACCCCTTTCGGCACGTTACGTTGGCCACGTAGTGTTGTCCTTTGTGCACGGCTCATCTTCGGCCTGGCCTGCGACTGGCCTGTGGGCTCTTCCCTTGGTTAGTTTGTCAGGGCTGTTTCTCCAGGTCGGTATCAACCCTGAGTCATCTATATTGCCAGGAGTTGGACCGGCAGTGTCCTTTGTCCCTCATTTGTGTCCCCCAGTTCACTCAGGGGTGAGAGCAGCTAACAGTTTCCTCGACTCAAAGAGCAGCCTCATGGGGCTGCTCGCTCCCCAGGGTTTTGGCCCCTGCCGGAGGCGTGGCGTCGACGGGTGCTACAGCCTGCTTGGAGCGCGCTCGGGCGGCTGGCTGCGTCGGCCGCGTGCTGTCCCTGCAGCATCTCCGCTGTCCCCCCAGCCGTGGGGAGGAGCACTGGACTGTGTGCCTGGCGCTCAGCACGACGCCGTTTGGGCCCACAGCGGCTGTCGCGCACTCAGCTGCTCCCTCCTCCTTCCGGAAACCGACTCCTGAAACCCGTGTCATTCTTCTTGCAGAAATCACACCGCCCTCAAAGCCTCACCCACCTGTTGTGGGCAAAGTGACTCATCACAGCATCGAGCTGTACTGGGACCTGGACAAGAAGGTGGCACGGCGAGGCCCTCAGGAGCAGTGGCTCAGGTTCTCGCTGGAAGAGGAGTACCCCAAAGGGCACGCCTACGGTATCATTTATACGTAGGTGCAACCCGAACTGCTTCATGTGTGCTCTGGTCTCCCTCCCGATGAGCTGGGATGGTGTCTGTTGTCCCCCAAAACGGCTCAAAGAACGAGTCAGCAGCGTTTGCATTCATGCTTTTTGGGAATTAAGAATCTCTGCAAAATAAGCATTAGCAGTCGCTTTGAAATTAAACCCCCCTCGCCCCTGTACCCCTGAGAACTCCCGAGGCCTCTGAAAGCAGAGCTGCTAATGGTCTGTTTTTAAAACCCCAAAACGCGGAGACAATGAGAGGAGAGTTCGGAGAGAGGAGCTGAGACTCCCGTCAGGCCGTCTGCCCGGGACAACTCGTCCACCTCAGGCCCCGCCGCTGTCCCCTCGTTGAGCCCTCCCGGCCGGCCGGCGTCTCCTCCTCCGTCCCCAGCAGGCCACGCTGGCTCCCCGTTGGCACCTTTCTCACGGCCTTTGCCTCGGGCCGTTTCCTGCGGCCGCGTCCCTCACACCACGCGGCAGGTAGGTCTCCGAGCCCCTCCCGACACGGCCATCGGGGGCCGCTGTCCCTCCACGCGGGCGTCCTCTCTGCCGTGACCTCGTTCCGTAGGCTGCGGGGTTCCTCCGCCTGGTTGCCTGCTCATCCTCCTGTGTCCCCAGCCATGTCGGGACCCGGCATCGGGCAGGTTCCCCCGTGCCCATCTCTGTCCGCAGCGCCGAGGTGGCGTCGGAGCGCCGTGGGCCCTCAGAGTCCCCGAACGACTGGTGACGGGGGCACGAGTAACTCAGTAGGAAGCCATCCTTTCCGGCCTTCATTTCAACTCTTGTTTCTTTCCCACGACGGCTTTGTCACTGCAAAATGAGGCTTCTTTCTGTGTTTCGGGGAAGCCCCAAACCAGGAGGGTTCCCAGGGAAGTGAGAAGCTTTTTGGTAGTTGCAGGCTCATGCCTGGTTGTAAGTCACGGTGCAGAGACCCGTGTGCCGTCCCCCGTCCCCCCCGTGGTATAACACTACGGAACACTGCGGGGCCACCTCCCGGCAGGACCCTGGCATCGACGGGGTCAAGGTCCAGGGCAGTTCCAGCACTTTCCTGGCCTCTACTCGAGGTGCCAGTGGGGCGAGGGTGTCCACGGAGGCGTCGGCGCTCACCTGAAGGACGGTCCCCTGGGATTTGAGGACCAGGTCTTTGAGCCCTCAGGAGCGACGTTTATCTGAAACGTAGTGACCACTGGAAATACGCCTTGGCCTGACCGCTCGAAAAGGTTATTTTAATGTCACGTGTTCTTCTCTGTGAGGTAGTTCCCATTGAAAGCACGAATTGTGACCTTGTAAGTATTCCTGTGGGGGAAAAGGGACCCCTCCCTCCCTTCCGTTCCCTCATGTCCTGAGCTGTGCGTGGGCAGGGCCGTCGGGGGGCCGGGGGCCCCTTACCTGTATTTTCTTGTCCCCTTTGCTGGGCGGCCAGGTAGCCAGCCTTACCTGGGGCGACCACGCAGAGCACCGGCCTCCAGCCTGACGTGTCCGTGTGGCTGCGTCTTCCCTGGAGACCCGAGCGCTGTCCTCTGGGACACGGAACTCGGGTGATGGCCCGGCAGCTCGGCCTCCGGCCCCGGCCCTGGATGCGTGGTGAGAGGCTCGCCGTGCTCGGAGGATGTGGTGGCGCAGGCCTGGACACTAGGTGGCACAGTCGGACCGTGCTAACCTTGGACTCTTGCTCCGTTGTGTCCTCGCTCTACGGGGGCATCTTTAAAACTAGCAAACGCCCTTCTCTAAAGCAGCGCTTGTCTGGAGCACCGGACCCGGGGTTCTAGGTTTGGGAGCTGCCTCCTGACCTGCCAGTTCCTGGGGCGTCGCCCACCCGCGGGTCTTGAGTCCGTGGAGTCACCTCCTCCCAGCTGATTGTCTAGTTTTCCGAGTGTGTCCCCCGCTAGGCTGGGGCACTCCCCGCTCCTAGGGTGCAAGCTCTGTGTTCTGGCTAGTTCGTTGCGTGCCCCCCGTTCCTGCCGCTGCCGCATTCCTCTTTTCTTGGCTTCTCTCCCTTTACCCCGTCTTGGCTAAGCGGGTTTTCTTTCTTTGGTGAATTTTCTTTCGAATCTTGCTTTCGTCACATTGCCTTCTCCGCGTCCCCAGCGCTCAGAGGACCAAGGTCAGGCCCCTTAGACGCACGTGTCATGCCCTTTGCAGCGGCCCACAACCTGCCTTTCTCCTTGTCGCCGAGAGCTACCGTAATTCTCCGTGTGTGATGCGCGCCCACCGAGATCTACCGTAATTCTCCGTGTGTGATGCGCGCCTACATTTTTGGCCCAAACTCTCAGGGGGTAAAACATCTTTCATTTTCATTTTTTAATTCAAATTTTTATTTGTTTATATTTAGTACATTTTTTTTGGATTATAAAGGAATTTTAGCATTTATTTTTTAAACATATAATGGTACAAGGCATTTTATGTAACAAATAATTACGAAACACAAGAAGAGATACAAGGTACAAGAGATGTTACGTATAAATGTTTTCTACATTAAAAAAAGATGATCGTTTTCCAGGGTATTTATTATTTTGCATAAGACATCATGATTGACTCCCAGACTCACACTTAACTCCTAAGCATAATAAAGGAATTAAAAACATTTGTCTAGATCCGGTATCAGTACCACCCACGTATAATGCGCATCCTTTTCCCCATCACAGATTTGGGCAAACAAGTGCGCATTACACACGGCAAAACATGGTGCTTGTGTCCTGTCACTTGCCTTGACTTTTCCTGTGTGCGCAGCTGTTTTCCCTGTTCGGACCAATGTCCCCCCGCCCCATCCTCCTCCTTTCTGCTCAAGTTGGAGTCGAGCTCGATGGAGAGGCTCCCTCTGCCGACCGCCTGCACCCACCCCCGTCCCGCCCCCTCCCCCCCATCCCGCCCCCCCATCCCGCCCCCCCCCC
>PVJL010017493.1:0-18076 GCA_004026885.1 Lyroderma lyra
TTTTCAACTTCACCTTCCTGCTAGTTGCCCAGGACCAGGTTGTTCCTTATGGAGTCAGCACTCCCCTCCAGGGCTTCTATTCTGGAACAGAGTTTAGCAAATTTTTCTATAAAGGGCCCAATAATAAATATGTTAGGCTTTATGATCCACCAGGCAAAATCAAAGTGATTAGGTAGGTACTTATAAACAAGAGCAAAAACAAATTGCCACAAATATTTTACTGATGAAAGCAAAATATAATAATAATAATACAATTTTTGGAGTTCAGGTCTACTAATCAGGAAAATTAAATTTTTGTTGGGGGAAGGGTAGCTTTACCAAGGTTCAAAGCTAGTGTTTCCATCTTTAAATCAATTATAAATATTCAGCTATAAAACAAAGTGCTTAGCTGTCTGGCTATACAGAACCAGCTGATGAGTCCATTGGCCTCTGTTCTAGACCCTCTCTTTTTTGCTTTCCCAAACATTCATCTAAGTGTGTTTTATCTCACGTGGTAGCTCACCAGACACACATGCACATAAAGTGCCAATGGCTGGTAATGGCTTAATGTGTATTACCACTTCTTTAGAAACATAGTGCTTTTACAAAAATCATCTTCAAAGGCTTATTTGTAAGTCAGTTTTCAAAGCCTAAAGAAAATGTGATTAGCAAAGAGCAAAGTGTTATGCTGAGAAAATTACTTATAGGAAACATCTTAACTGGAGAGTTTCTATACCGTCTTTATTTTAATAAAAACAAGCCCAGACGAAATCAGTCAGCCAAGGCAGTGTTTTGGGGACTGACAACTTCAATCCCCACTGGCATTTTCTGCTTCTGTGAAAAATCACACTCCAGAGAGATGAGAATTTCCTTTATCCTCCACAAGGAAAGGCTCTTAATACCCAGACAGTTCACTTCCCAATCTGGAGGAAGTTGTTGTTTCACTGTGAATTATCTTTTCAGCAACAAAAGGGAAAGTGCTACCTCCATTAAACAGGCGAAGCACCGGCCTCTGGGTCCTATTTTCTTGTGAGATATTTCTGTGAGAGACAGCATTAGACTTTTTAAAAGGCAGTGAGACTTAGCCTTTTGGTGTTTATATGTATAGCAGAGGCAAATGGAACTCTGAGTATTAAATTACTATACTGTGCCAGTTGAGAATTCTATGCAAGCCAGCCAACTCCTTCTCCAAAATCGTAGTTTTAGTGTTTAGCAGCTGCAAGTTTCCAGAAATCTTCAAAGTGGGACCACTTATTCCACCCAGTGTGAGAGCTCTTAACTGCTGCCAATTTTTGATGATTTCGTTTGGGAGGCTGCAGGATACCTAGGAGGGTGTGAGCTCAGACACCACCGCCACTCCTAGCTCTGTACTTAACTTGTGTGTGTCTGCCTTGGGCCAGTTCATCTCACCCTTAGCCTCAGTTTTCTCAGCTGAAGAGTAGGGCTAATAATATCTGTCAAGTAGAGCTGCTTGAGGCTTAGAAATAATTATGGATTGTCCCAATGCAATGCCAGGTGCATCCATTTGCTCAGTTCACGTAGTTCTTGGCCTGGGTGATGCCGTGACCATCCGGTTCTCCTTTCCCTCCCCAGTCTTGTCTTTTGGTCACTCTAGCTTCAGTATCTGTGTTGGAGACTGAGAAAGGGCCACATACACATCAGGCACTTGTTCTGTTGAGTAGGAAATGGTGTAAAACAAGGTGTCCAAACTTTTGGCTTCCCTGGGCCACATTGGAAGAAGAACTATCTTGGGCCACACATAAAATACACTACTAATAGCTGATGAGTTAAAAGAAAAAGATTGCACAAAAAATCTCATGTTTTAAGAAAGTTTATGAATTTGTTTTGGGCCGCTTTCAAAGCCATCCTGGGCTGCAGGTTAGACAAGCTTGGTGTAAAAGAATTTGTGGTGTACAATATTGTAAACACACACTGAAATGAGTGCATTTTGATTAAACAAGCTACCTATTACAGAAGTAGATGATTCCACCAAAATACTTGGTGCTGGTTGAACCCTGAGAACAGGGTGTGCAGAAACTCATATAAGACAATAGGAATGGCATTGAGTTTTATAAGTTTTTCCTACACATGGTGCCTTGGAATTAGAAGGTACTCAGCAAACCAGCCATGACATTAGCTGAGACAAAACTGAGACCAACGAAAATGGCAGGTGTTTGAGTTTGAGGTCAGAGAAAGGTAGGAAGTCCCAACAAGGGAGGTCAGCTGGAATTACGAAAAGAAGAAAGAGGGGTAGCTCTGGTCCCCTGGCTCATGAATCATCAGCCTGACATAAACTTGGAGCTGTGGCCACCAGAGACAGAGACCAGGGGATGGCTAGGACCTATAATGGCAGCAGGAGGTGAAAGGTGGGCAAGGCAAAATGAAGGGCAGACGTCCAGCCCCGATACCCTGCCTGATGACCAAGATGGCCACAAAGAGACATGCATGCACCCTGCTAGGAGCAATCACTGATGGGAGCTTTGTTGTGAGATCAGCACTTTACCTACTCTACAGGCCACGGATCTGCAGAGCCTCCATTTTCTAGCTCCTTCTTTTTTCTCCACCAATGAAGTCTGCTTTTTCCACTCCAATGCCTTTGATCACCAATATATAATAAGGGGCACCATGACCTTAACCAGTAATCATTTTTACCAAGAAACAACAAAAAATAGTGTTTGCTTACTCACTAGGATGGCAAATGTGTTTTTGTATCTTCAAGTACTTGGGATGTAGTCCAACATATGTATCCTTCATTCGCTCGCAATACTTGTTGACCAGATGAACCAATGCACAAATGAGCACACTTGATCCTGACTCAGAACCCTTCTCTATAAATGAGAAGGGGTTCAGAATAGAACAGCTGCTAGGAGCAATGGGGTGGTGGGCTTTCACACACGTTCCCTCCTTATTCAGAGGCGCCGACTCTGCACTCAATCATGGGGCTGAGAGAAAATGGCCTTGGGCCAGGCTGGGCCATCTGCAGGACAGGTATCCCCGACCCTGTCACTGTAAGCTGAGTAGGCAGTTCTCTGTTCTCTGGGGTGTTTTCACACTCCTGCCTCCAGTACTCATCTCAGAATTCATACTTCTATGCTATGTTATACCAGACTTGCTCACTACTCTTTCCTACTAGAACTCCGTCTCTGTCCATCTCACTCTAGACCTGAATTGTTTCCTGAAGCAACATCTTTTACCAGATCTTTACCAGCTCCTCCCTCACTCTCACCCCACCATCCTGCAACTTTCACTTTTCTTTAAAGTTCTTGGTAACAGCTCACATGTGTTGAGCACATTGTCGTAACATAGAACACATCTCTTTTCATTATGTCATTAGACTCTTCACTGCAACCCTAATAGGTCATCAGAGCAGAGTCTCATGCCCAATTTACAGTTAAAGAAACTGAGTCACAGGTGTTTGGATGACTGTCCAGGAGGTGGCAGGACCTTTAGGCTTGTGTGCTTCCCATGAGCTCTGAGGCCACATGTCCCCACCCAAAGGCAATTGGAAATTCTGGTTTCACATTTATAATATAATATGAAACTCGAAGCTAGCTGGAGGATTGTCATCACCAGGGCAATACTTTTTACTGTGGTAAAATACGTGTATTACAGCATTTACTGTTGTAAGCATTTTAAGCCTACAACTCGGCGGCGTGAAGTACACTCAGAGAGTTGTATGGCCATCACCGTTATCTAATTCCAGAACATTTTCATCACCCCAAATGGAAACCCCATACTCACAAAGCAGGCACTCCATACTACCCGCTCCTCTGTGTCCCTCCTTTCTCTCTCTATGGCGTTTCCTATTCTGGACATTTCATATAAATGGAATCACATATGTTGTGAATCTTTGTATCTGGCTTCTGTCACTTAGCATAATGTTTTTGAGGTTTGTCCATGTTGCGGCATCTGTCAGAACTTTATTCCTTTTAATGACTGAGTAATATTGTATGGATACCCCACATTTTGTTTACTCAATCATCCACCGATGGACATTGGGGTGTTTAAACTTTTTGGCTATTGGGAATCATTGGAACACCTGTTTTCAGTTCTTCTAGATACATATCTAGAAATGTGGCTGGAGCAGAGAGGGTGTGGAGCTTAGAGAAGTCCCATGACCACAGACTACCTAGATGGAGACTTGTAGGCCATTGTGAGCTCCCAGATTTTACTCTGAAGGAAATGGAGAGTCATCGGAGGGTTTCCAGCATAGGTATATTCTGATCTGATTTATGTTTCAATAGATTGTTCTAGATCCTGTCTTTAGAGTTGACTGAAGGAGAGCAAGGGTGGAAGCAGATGCCAGTTAGGAGGTATTATGGTAATCCAGATGTATTGTGATGGTGGTGGTGAAGGTGTTGAGAGGTCATCATCCCAGATATATTCTGAAAGTAGGTATATTTTCTGACCTAGTGACACCAAGGGTTTTACCTCAGTATTTGGAGTTGACATTACTTAAGATAGGAAAGGCTGTGAGGGGGGATGGTTTTGAGTGGACGGAAGGTTAAAAAAACTACATTTCAGCCATGTCTGAGGGATCTCTTAGACATAATGGAGACATGGAGTAGGCAGTTGGATATACTAGTGTGGAGTATAGAGTATTCAACCTGGAGGGTAAATTGGGAATCTATTGGAATATGAATGGTATTGAAAGCCATGAGATCACCAAGGAGTGAGCATAGATGGAGAAGAGATGAGATCTTAGGGCTTTGCCCTGGGGTCCTCCTACCTTGAATACCAGGGATAAATGGACAGCCAGCAAAGAAGGTTGAAAGGAGCATTTGAGAAGACAGTCAGACATGTGTGGAGCCCTGGATGCCCAGTGGAGATTTGCTTCCAACCAAAGGAAAAAATTCACTGTGTCAAATGAGCTAGGAGGTTGCATACGATAAGGACTAAGAATTGACTGTTGGATTCAGAAGGACAAGTGGTCTCTGACCTTGACAAAGGTACTTGCTGTGGAATGATGAGGGTGAAAGCCTAGTTAAATGGGTTTAAAAGAGAACTAGAGAGAGGGAGCAAAGGCACCAGATATAGACAGCTCCTCAAAAGAGCTTTTTAATAAGAGGGAGCAAAAAGTGAGAGGGCAGCTGTAATGCAATGGGTCAAGAGGGACGTCAGGAGACTGTGTAATCAGCTAGGGATGATCCAACCAAGGAGGGAAGATGATGACATGCAGTGTTGTTCTCAAATGTAGGAAAAAATGATTATTTTGCTCAGATATGGTGAGGACAACAGATTAGGAAATGATTGCTATTACAAAGATAGTGTGTTATTCGCAATTCCCCAGAGGAAGAGGCCTGCCATGACATGCAGGCCATATGGGGAAGCACCTGGGTTAGTCAGAAGGTGGGACGAGAGGAAAGCATGGGCATGAGTCTTTATCATATTTTGGATACTTTTGACAGGGTAGAGGGGCTATCTCCAGTTGTCTGGGTCCTGGCTCTGGGAAATCAGAGCATAAGGAGATTACCCTGTGGAGTATAATAGGCAGATGGAGGAGGTGACTGGGAGTGTGGCCTCTGGGTTGGTTAGTTTGAAAAAAAAAAGTTGTGCTTCCCATGGATTTTTGCTGTCGCTAAGAATTGGCTACCTTGGGAGGGGCACTGTCTCCCCAGTCAACAAGTACCCTGATAACCACAGCATCTAGATGACAGAAAATAAGAAAAGGTATTTAATACAGGTGTATTTAGAGGAGGGGGGATTGCTGGAGTGAGGTCCTTGAGTACCAAGTGAGGACAGGCTGTCCTCAGCTAACAGCATGGACTGTCAATTATAGCAAAAGGAAGGAAAGTGGGTGACAGATATGATACGTGAGTATATGTGGGAGGTGGGACATTCTATTTTGTTGCTACTTTCTTAGAGATGTAGGAGGCTGAATCATCAGTTGAGACTGAGGAAGGTACAGGCACAAATTGGGACATGTTTCCTGAGCAACGCCTAGCCCAGTGTAGCCAGGCCATGGAGTTTATGAGGCATATGGCTGAAGAGGTACTGAGGAGAGCAGAGATGCCAGGGAAGAACCTGTACTTAATTCGTGAGAGAACAGGGAACCCGTGAAGGGTTTTAAGGAGGGGAAATATCTAGAACACAGATAGGCCCTTTGTCACCTGTGAGAAGAGGAAGCATTGAGAGAGCTTTGCATATCTTGGTGAAAGTTCCTAATACTGCCCATCTTTCCGCTCTCATCTTTCTCCTTTCTCGTCTCTCTCAGCTGGAAATGTGTGTGTCGCTCACACTCTGTAACAGCAACAATAAGAGTGATTATTTTTAATTTCTGTTCTTCTTCTATATAATGGAGCTATTAGACTTTGGCAGATTCCTTAATATGATTACCATTTTGAATGATTTTGAATGGAAATGTTTACATTAATGGTGGTAAGTAATCACAGTGGTGTTTGAAGAATGAGGCTATCGGCTCCCATTCCAAAATTTTATCAGCCCCAAAGTGTCATTAACTACCTCGTGTGGCTGGGAAGGTGGCAAGGTACCCTTGGAAGGAAAGGTGGGCGTGCTTGGCTCTTGGCTTACTGATTGTAAGAATGAATCCGGTTAACTGGTTTGGCGGGTCCCAGGTAGGGCAAGGTGGTGGCTTTCCGTTGGAGACCACTATTTTTCCTATACAAAGAGGACAGGTCCTCATCATCAGTCTAGTCAGGTAGTTCCAGAATTCAAAGCAGTCATCCCACTGAACTCACCAGCACTACTGGCTGGCCCAGCTGTGTGTGAGGACGTTTCTCTTAATTATTTAGTCTCCACACTCGCCAGCTCTGCAGTACCTGCCTGCCAGGGGCTTTGCACTGCCCGCTGCACTGCTGTTCGCAGGACTGGGGTCTTGGCCTAGTGGGGAGGCTGCCTCGGAGTGCTGATCTCCAGGTCACTTCCAGCCTGTCTTTTCCCACTGTCCCTGTCAGGTGCAGCCTGGCCAGAGCAGAGACATGGAACAGCGCTGAAGCATTCTTTTTGACACTGTGGCAGATTTTTTACTGTAGCTTTTAGGGGACCATTTCACATGCCACAAACACAGCAGTGATGGCCACATGTTCATTCCACATTTCCATTGCATGAGGAGTTCATTTTGGGGTTCTCATGGCCGGCCTAGATGCCGACAAAGGCCTGCTTTGTCATGGCCTCCGGTGGGCCCTTGTGCAGCCTGGGAAGCTGTTCTGGCCTGGCTTTCATGAGGAGGCACTAGGGGACCTCTTAGTTCTATCAAGAGGAATCCAGGGTGTCTGATGTGGAACCTCATCAAGTACACTGAACAAAGCTGTCGCCAGCTGGTGGGGGACCCAAGGTGACTATACTATGAATTCTCTCCTTACACCACAACCAAATTTCATCCATATAAAGCCAATTATATTAAAATATCAGGCTGCTTGACAGGGGGAGGTTTCCCAAAGGGCAATCTGAGAGCGATCCGGAAGTACCCTCCTTGACAGTGGGAGTTATATGCTTTGGATCCTCCCTCCGTCCTCTCCTCCTCTTCCTCCCTCCAGCACTTCCTCCTCCTTCTCTCCCTATTGCTTCCCTTCCTCTCCACCTCTCCCCTCTCTCTCTCCTCTTCCCTTCTTTCATCTTGCCCCCTCCCTGCTTTCCCCCTGCCAGCCCTAGCTCCAGCACACTCCCTGCTGTCCCTGGGTTCTGGATCATTTGTTCAGCCAGTTTGTCCCTCAGTCATCATGGAGCCCTTTCCTGCCAGGGCCATGTATCTAGATCTGTGACTCTCGTTCATGTATTCAGCAGGACCTAGTGTGGGCCAGCTCTGTGTCAGGCAAGGCTCCTGAGAGTACAATGAGAAATTAGAGGGATAACCTCTCTGCTCTGGGGGGACCTGACAGTTTGAGCCGGAGATGTCTCCACAGGACGGTTCTGCTGGTACAAACACAAATTCCCTAGTCCCAGTTCTATAAACCTGGTTTCATGCTTCTGAGCCACAGCCGGGAGTCTGCATTTTCCAAAGAGCCATCTGAATGATGCTGGTACAGGTGAGCCCACCTGGGCCCTGAGCTGATCTCAGAGGAACGTTCTTTTCACCTACAAGACAAAGTGTTTGTTGACCATGCCCTGTAGTTTTAACTGCCCTTGTGTATTACCATTAGACAATTTCAGCTACCATGCACAGGCTTTTGCTGGAGATGCTTCTGACTTTCCAAAATTTCTAAATGTGCTCAGCAATTCTGCTCTAGAAAACTGAATTGACACCAGGTTGCCTCCTGTTCCCCCTTCGCTGGAGACTCCTGCACTCTAGGTGGCACCTCCTATCTCCAAGCACACATGTAACTGGCATTTCTCGATCACTAGGGTGGACCCTGGTTTTTAGCTTTCTCAGAATGAATTTTCCTAGCAGTTTGCCACTTCTGGCTGTGTGGTAAAACCTCCCTCCTCCCTCTGGGTCATCAGTAGGAGGAGACAGTGTGTGTCCCCATCACAGTTTGGTTGCAAAGAACAGTAGCCTAATCAACATGATTTAGGTCAAGGAGGATAGAATGCAAAGTCACAGGGGCCTTTCACATGATCTGGGACAGAGAGTTAAGCCAGACCTGTCAGGAGATGGGAAGCCAAAATCACCAGGCAGCCCCACCCTCTAGGCTCATACCTCTGCTGTGCATCTGCCTCATCCTTGTGTGCACGGGGCCACTAGAGCTGCCCTGTAGGGCAGCCTGTACTGTACGGATGGATGAGACCATCTAGTTCTAGCCCCCAGCTGCCTCAGTTCTGAGTTTCAGGAAAAACATGATTTGATTGACTGTTTAGGTTTGGTTAACTGAGACCAGGGATGGGCTTACATAGTGCTTTTCTGGGCCGAGGATCTGCTGCTTCCCTCAGAGGGGCCAAGGGCTAGAGGAAATGATGAACGTAAAGTGGTTTCTGCCCCTGGTATAACTGGGGTGGCACAGCTTGCACCAGTAGAGGGCAGTGTCCCATGTGCATAGGTGCGATTGGTGTGAGTTTTCTGGAAAAACAAAGGAACACTATTCACTGAACTCCTGCCCTATGCACTGGGCCTGTCTCACATTTTTTCACAGCAGCACTTTGTAGAGACTTAACAGGGATCCAGAGCGCTCTGTTAACATAACACAGGTACAGTTTTCAATGGCAGTCACAGTATTCAAACTAGGTCCTTTCAACGCTGAGCACTGCTTTTCCAATGTACCCCACTGCTGCCTTAGCTCATGAGTACGTAGAGGTAGTCCATAGAGCTGGAAATCTGGACATTAAGGTCAAAGTCAAGCTCAAAATCAGAAGGAGCAGATGAGGATCTGAGACTGAAGTCTATAGAATTCCACTTAATACTTTTCCACTGGCCCCAGGGGTGTTTCAATGGGCCTCCTGTATGAGATGTCTCTCTTGCTCAGGGAAGCATCCTAACAGCATAGCTGGGCATTAGAGTGGGGTTTGTCAGCTCTTCCCTGAAGCCTTTGCTGGAGAGTGCCATGAAGTAGAAGGGCTGAAGTCAGGGGCTTTGAAGCTGGATTCTGAGCTCAACTCTGTGATACAGGGGTGGGTCACTAAATCTCCGTGGGCCTCAGCTTTTAAGTGGAGAGGGCCCTTCCTCCTTCATAGGGCTGTGGAGGTTGGTGAATGAGACAGTGTATGAAAAGTGCTTCGCACTGTGCTTGAGACATCATAATTGCTTAATAAGTGGCTGCTATGATAATAATAATATAGTAATGATGATGACTCTTAGTTGCTTGAATGCAGAAAGTATACTTCTCTACCCCCTGCAGCACCAGTAAACTGCCCCAGATATGGTAGATGCTGAGAAAATATTTGCTGAATCAATTTATTATACAAGGGCACCTATGGAGTCTGCAAACAGAGGCAAAAAGACATCAAAAAGAATTTTTTGATATTATACCACAATACAAGATGTGATGTATAATACAATGTAATATGTAAATGTATCAGTGTGTTGTCCTCATTAGCAGTGCTTGGTTCTGTGCTTCATGCCCGATTGCAATAAACATAGTAGATTAATGCTGCTTTTCCATCAATTGCTACACATGCATCCATGGTGAGCTGCCTCAGATGGATTTTGTCTCTGATTTTCATTCAGTTCAGCCTACTTGAGAAAAAATAATCAAAAGGATTAATGTATGCAGAAATAAAATATTAACCATTGTTTCTAGACTTCATGGCTGTAGATATTTTCCTCTCTCTCACGCAGCGCCCCTTCTGTGTGGACCAGCACAGTCAGTCCCTCTGCAGTTCATTATTGACCCCTTTGCATAGCAAGAGTCTCCTTTGAGTCTTCTCCCTTCTGCAAGGACCAGCATCCTGATCCAGTTTTTCCTGTTGGAATGTGGAGATTGGACCTCTTCCTGTTCACCTTCCCGTCTCCAGTTTCCCTTCACACCCCCAGCTTGTAACACTCTTCCTCTTGGGTCAGGGAGCAGGCACCCCTTGTTCCTCACCCCGGAGCTTCTCTGAGACTGCCCATGCATGCTCATTCTGTCACACGGCTGTCTCCAGAGGTGCCGTGAGAACAAGTGCTCATGTTTGCAGGCTTCACCTGGTACGTGAGACCCGTTCTTACCCAAGCTATAAAGGAGCCACGTTATCACTAGACACGTGCGGTCCAGTAGTTTGTCTGAAGCTAAAACTTAGCTTTATGGAGAAGGAAGGTGCAGAAATTGAGGACTTTATGGAAGTTACTCAATTTATCAGAGTGTTGGGGTTGTCAGCTTTGTTTTCTTTTTTTAAAAAAAATGGAGATATCATTGACGTATAATGTTGTGTAAGTTTAAGGTGTACAACATGTTGTTTTGGTTCATTTATATATTGCAACATGATTAGCACCCTAGCATTAGCTAACACCCCCATCATATCACAGAATTCTCATTTCACTTTGTGGTGAGAACATTTAAGATCGAATCTCTCAGCAACTTTGAAGTTTATAGTACAGCATTGTTGACTATGATCACTATGATGTACATCAGATCTCCAGAACTTACTCATCTTCTAACTGCATGTTTAGCCCCTTTGCCCAGTATCTCCCCAATTCCCCTAATCCCACAGGCCCTGGTAGCCACTCTTCTACTCTCTGTTTCTACAAGTTTGGCTTTTTTAGATTCCACATGTAAGTGAGAACATTTGTCTTTTTCTGTTGTTGCAAAAGATGAGATTTTCTTATTTCTCATGGCTGAATAATATTCCCCTGTCTCTTTGTGTGTCACATAACTTAGCTTCTCTCTCTCTTTCCCACAGGACGCCAGCCATGATTGGCTGCTCCTTTGTGGTCAACAGGAAGTTCTTTGGTGAAATCGGTCTTCTGGACCCTGGGATGGATGTGTATGGGGGAGAAAACATCGAACTTGGAATCAAGGTTTGTAACACCATGTCCTTGCCCCTTAGTTTGTTCATGTTTATGAGCAGAGCTGCCTAGTCATCCTTACTATGTACTTAAAGCTTCTTTAGCTGGTGAATGACAGATTCATTTACCTCACCTTGTTCCTGAAAATGTCAGCAAGGTTGTCACTCCTCCCTAGACAGGAAATCCTGGGCTTTCTTCCATCAAAGGGGTGAATAATTTATTCCATACCTAGGTGACCCACACTGAACATTTGCCAGATAATTTGTCTCTCATTCTCTCCTCGTTTCATTCTCTCCTTACATTTTTCTTAAAATTACATGTCATTAAATTAGTATTTCCAGTCTATGAATTTTGATGGTTCATGCACATTATAGAATCATAAGATGCCAGGGGAGAGAAGGACCATGTTCTGTGGGACCCTCCCTTTGCTCAGAAATGCCTTAAGAAGAATGATGGGGGAGGGGAGTGAGAGGGATGCAGACTAGGCCTTTTGCTGGATCAGGTCCTGTCATATTATCTCCAGCCCAGATCAGGTCCACTGTCAGATATCTTACCTACTGGGTTTAGCTTAAAATTTTGTTTGAACAAAGAATTCTACTGTAAAAAAAATAAAATAACATTTGGACAAATTGATGCATTCCAACCTCTTCATTTTAGAGTTACGGTAAGTGAACCACATTGATGGGTGCAGGGACTTCTTCAGGACTTGATAACCACTCACCAGTAAACTTGCTTCTTCTGCCTGGAGTGTCTTCCTCCACATTGCAAAGAGTTGGGGCTGGGGGGATGCCCTGCTTGTTTCTCTGTGTCTGTTGCCTCCTGTCCCGAACCTTTGCATGCCTAGCCCCTTAGAAGATAGGCTGATTACAAATGACTCAGGACACAATTCTAATGCTTAAATGTATTGAATTTCTTCCACCTTCCTCTGTTGTAGTCTCAATTTTGTTCCACCAGGCAGGTACCCAGTGCACAATCTCTACCCCCAATCCAAGCCTATTCTATTTCCCTGGTTTATCCTAGATGCTCAGCACTTTTAAGATACCCCACTGGCCCTTCATCTGCAATTGAGCCCCTTTTGTGGAATGAAAGGCTTTATGCTCTCATGATGTAGTGAACAACCAGGTTACAGGAGCAAAGAGGATGATGAGGACCACTCTTGATCCTAAAATCACTCCCTTTTAGAGACCACAAACTCTTTGTGCTTTCAATTCCAGGCTGGGGTTTTTCCTCAGTAGGATTTCTTCATAAGGGCCAGCAATTAAAAAATCCATAAATATGTTGTCATAGCTAGTATACTTGTCTTTCATGTGTTTTGAATTTAACTCAGGAAAAATATCTGGACCCAGCATGTTGAATTTGGCCTGTAACTTAAATTTCCACCCTGCTCCCATCTTCTCATCCCTCCTTGTGCTGCTCTCTGCTCTTTCCCTCAGCTCCCCTCAGCTTCTAGCATGCCACAGAATTTACTCACGTACCATGTGTCTCGTTTTTCTCTTCTTTCCCCCACGAGACTGCAAGCTCTTTGCATCCCAAGCATGTAGAACCATGCGTGGCACATGGCTCAAAAGACATCTGGTAGATTAATGACTAAATGAATGTCTTTTGGGAATTTAACATGAGTAGAAGCAGGGGAGTAGTGGGGACAAGCCCTATTAGAATGAGTTGGTGGCAAAATGAGAGGTGGTAACTTTCCTAGTTCCAGGTACTTATCCATGAGAGGAAGGAGCTGAAAGAAGCTCTGCATTGAGATAGTTGTTTTTATTCTTTAGTTTTAGTTTTAAGAAAAGAGAGATTTGAATGTCTCTATATACTGTGAGAAGGAAACGGGTATAAGGATAAGACTTTATTACCAACAAAGGGGAAAATAGGATGATGGGTGGATCACTGTGCCTCAAAAGGTAGGGGCACAGGGGGGTGGTTATGAGGACAGATGAGACCCCCAGCTTTGGTTGCCATGGTAGGCTATGTTCTGGGGGGACAGAAGATGTGACAGTGGAGCGCATTGCTAGGGCTTACTAAGATGTTGGTCTCCCCACACCCATAAGGCATTTGCTTTGCAGTGACCTGGACTTGACAAAGGTCATGCTCTGTAATGATGGTGGTGACAATTGCATATGGCTACCCCTATCCCTGAAGGAAGGGAGGGGCCACTTTGAAGCACAGCCCAGTCTACCAAAATCCCTGTGCCACCAGCTGGGAAGCCAGAGAGTTCCACTCTGCCTGTCTATTGTGAACAGATTACAATGTACGGTACAGGGCCTGCTCCCTGTCTTGTGTCTCCAGGGCAATTCACCACCCTCCTCCCCTGGCTGCTCTCTGCATGACTTCATGAGAGTGTCAGATGGATCGGGCATGGGTACTACCGCAGTGTGCAATTACCCGCCTCTTACTGTATACCCAGGCATAGCCAGCAGCCGGAGAGGGGAAGGTTTGTGCCTTCTCCTGCTAGCTGCAAATTCACTTAATAGAAGCCTTGGTCTTCTGCTGATTCTTAAAGTGGGAATTGAGTGCCTTTGGTACCGTAAAGACCAAGGTCTGGGTTTAGGGTGTGCAGAGCCACTGTCTGTATAGTACTCTATGGTTCTCAAGGTGTGCTCCCTGACGCAGCACGGACCGTACCTGCAAACTTGTTATCAATGCAAATCCTCAGGCCCCTCTCCAGACCTCCTGAATCACACACTCTGGGGTGGGGTCCAGTGACCTGTGTTTTAACAAGCCAAGTTTGAGAACTACTGGTCTATACCCTGACCTAGCCAGCTTCCTGGCAAATATATAATTTTCCCTGAAAGGACCCCAGCTGAGAACTTACATCCTTCCAGTCCTTCCAGGTGCCCCTCCTGCCCTTCCATTGTGGGCCCACAGCGAACCCTTTTTCCGCACTCCTAGCCTGCACAGCACAGCCCCCCTTAGATACCAGCACCTACTTCCTCTTTCACTTCACGTGCAGGTGTTGGACCAGGCGACTGTGAGGTTCCTGGACAGGGCTCGCTTTTCCATGGGGTAATAATCTATGTAAGGTGCTTCGTTGTACAAACTGTATTGCTTCTTTCATGTTGTGCTATATTAGACTGCTTAGAGCAATAAGGTGAATAATAAATACATTATTAGGAAAGCCATTCCTATTGCTTAAAAACATCAGAGATTTGTGTAATAGATACACATACATAATTTTCATACTGTATAGGCATATGTATTTATACAAATTAACCTATAAAAATGACACAAAATCCTACGCTTTAATTAAATGGGAAAGTTTTAACTATGAGAACACCTTCTTTTCTCTGTGATGTTTCCACCAAGAAATAGGTCCATCTACAATCTTTCTAACTGTTCTCTGAAAATTTTCATTACTTTTTACTTCCTCAGAAGTAAAGATGCGTCAAGACTTGGAAGAATAGAAAGTCTTACTGTTGTTCAGGGTTGACTGTAGGGCTGTTACTCCTATGAAAGGCAGCTTGCCTGTGGCCAAAACAATCAATACAGTGAAGGAAAAAAAGCTTTCCAGAACTGAGAACATAAGTGAGATTAGAAATTGAAAGGTTTCATCTTGTTCTGAGTAACATTAATCAGAAACTATTAACCAGGCATGTTATTGTAACGTGTCTAAATGATAAGAGAAAAAAAATCCTCTAAGGAGAGAAGAGCAGATAGATCACTTCGAAGTGGAATACAATCAAATGACTTCAGATTTCTCTAGTGTATCAGTCTTCTTTGGGAAGAAAAGGCACTATCTTATTCTGAACCCTTCTATAAAAGAGTGACACACAAGACTGCTGAATCCTGTCAGACAGCCATTCCTAAAGGAAGACAATAGAAGACCCTGTCAGATCCTCAAACTGTCAGAAAATGCCTCAGCTCAATCAGGAACCTCAAGGCCTGAATAAAAGGCCGAATTCCTGTGTGTGTACATTGTTGTTAAAAATACATGTGAGACCAAGCACCCATGATAGAGATAAGTAAACCCACAGATGTGGGGGTGCCAGATGTGATAACCGTCTTACCTGGCCCAGCCTAGCCCCAGGGTGCAGCTTTTGCCAGAAACTCCACAAGAGTCCCAGGTAAAGCATTCAGACTCATGAATTATAGGCAAAGGATGCATGTAGTTTAGTTTGTATTGGTGAACAATTGTCCTCTGATAAAGCAGCTTTGGACCTGGTGTCACAATTGCTGGTTGCATAGTTTATGATGCCCCTGGGGCACGCCATTTTTCTGAGGAGCTGGGATGCTATTCTTATGACCCAGGTGGACCCAAAATTGTCATCCCTGCCATCTTGCCCAGCCCAGTCCTCTGGAGCCCAAGTCACCGAAGACCTTCAGGGTCACCCACTGCAGGCCCTCACAGACATCGAGCTAAGTGGGATGACTTCAGCAGTGGATTTGAAGAATTGCCTCCTTCACAAGGGTTATTCAGAAAATATGGGCTAGCTAAGGTGGCCAAAGCTTCAGACGACCAAAGAACATGGAATCTCCTACACTTGTTAGTCTCTTCGCCCCATCTCTTGTTCATAGCTTTACTCCCAACCTTGTCTGTTCTTTCTGACAAGCTGCTGGTATAATTCAGTCTGAGTCTGAAGGCCTGAGCATCAGGCATATATATAGTCCCTGTCTGAGTTTGAAAGTCCAAGAACCAAGAGTGCTGATACTGTGAGGGCAGGAAAAAATGAATGTCTTAGCTCAAGCAGAAACATGAGAGCTCTGACAAGCGCTGCTGACTGGTGCTCTGATCCCCACCCCAGCCACTCCTCTACCCATGGGCTTGGGACTCATCATCCAGATCCATTTTCAGCAGGATAGATCCCCCTGCCCTCTCTGACACCCTTGACATCAAGCTCTCCATGTCCGGAAACCTCATGTGACCTTTGTATCCCATTTGCAGCTCTTGGGCTCAAGTCTGCTACATTTGTTGAATGTTGTGGTTTAGGTAACTGTCACTCCTGGAGGGGACCGGACCATCAGCTCTGTTTAGTTTTCCTAATCTCTAGATTGCACAAGTCCTTGGTCCTCTCTTCCCTGCAGGCATTAGTCATGTCTGGCTATGTGAATGTCTTCATATAATGGATGCTAAATAAACTTACTACAGTAATCATTTCCCAATGTAAGTCAAACCATTATGCTGTACACCTTAAGCTTGTACAGTGATGTGAGTGCAGGGTTAGAGTACTGTATTTTTTCGTGTATAATATCATACTTTTGTCTAAAACTGTTACACCAAAAATTGGGGGTCATCTTATACACGGGAATAACCAGTTGATACTGATTTCTTAATGTTGAGGTAGAAAAGTAAGGGTCATCTTATATATGGGGTATCTTATATGCAGAAAAATATAGTATATATGTGAAAAAATTCACTAAAAAAGTTGCTGGTCTTATCTGGGAATAGAGTAGGCCTTGGGGTCTTCACAGACTGGTCATTAATCTAGATGCATATACAGTAGACTCCCTGTTAATTAGAAATCAAGCAACTGGCACTCTCAAGGAACTGGCAAAATAATAATAATAAAAAAGAAATAATACTACAATTATCCAGTTAACTGAGAGTCTATTTACATTTATCCTGTCATTTACCAGTCCCCACCGGTGCCGATTAACTGAGAATCTACTGTATTAGAGGTGGACAAGGGTTCAACCAATGCAGACGTATTGCATGTCTTCTCTACTTCAGCAGGCACTTTCACTGGGGATACCACAGTAGGTAGACGTGGTCTCTATTGCCATGAAATTTACGATCAGGCAGAAAAACCATTCATTTAACAAATAATTACCACTGTGATGAGTATGAAAAGAGCAATGGGAGACTACAGCAAGGGGAAATAACCTAGTTTAAAGAGTTAGGAAGAGCCCCCCTAAGGAAATGATGTTTAAGACAAAAATGAGTTGAATTTAAGTGAGCAAAGAACATGGGAGTGGAGTATGGGAGTAAGACTATTCCAGGCAGTTTTGAAGATGAGTAAGTCCCAGAGATCCACTGTACAGCACAGTGCCTATGGTTAATACTTATTGTATAGTTAAAATTTTGCTAAGAGGGTCGCTATTTTGTTAAGTGTTCTTTTTAAAATATATTTATTGATTTAAGATGTAATGGACGTACATTACTGTATAAGTTTAAGGTGTACAGCATAGTACTTTTACTTACATATATTGTGAAATGATTACTGTAGTAAGTTCATTTACCATTCATTATCTCACATAGATATAATAAAAAGAGAAAGCAAAAGAAGAAAAAGAAAGTATTTTTTTTGTGTTAGAACTCTTAGCACATACTCTCTGCCTTCTTGTAGATACACAGCCGTAACTATAATCACCATGCTCTTATAATTGGAAGTTTGTACCTTTTGGCCCCCTTTCTCTAGTTTTCCCTCCTGCCCTTTGCCTCTAGTAACAACAAATCTGATCTTTTTTTCTGAGTTTGGATTTTTTTTTTTGTTTTTTGAGGTTTTATTTTATTTATGTTTTCTAGATTCCATTGGCATAAAGTCTAATTTATATTGTCGTAAATGGCAGGAGTTCCTCATTTTTTATGGCTGAGTAATATTCCATTGTATATATAAGGGTGCCAAAAATGTATACACATTTTTTTTTAATTCATTTTTATTGTTAGACTTATTGGGGTGACATCTGTTAGCAAGGATTACATAGGTTTCAGGCATACAATTCCACAGTACATTGTCAACTTGATTCATAATAAGTTCACCACCTAATGTGACCCCTCTTTCCATCCCCTTATATTTAGCTTCCCCCCCTCCTCTCCCACCCCCTCCCCTTTCTCCCCTCCCTAACCCACTC
>PVJL010017494.1:0-18068 GCA_004026885.1 Lyroderma lyra
CACACACACACACACACACACACACACACACACACCAGCTATGTTTGTACACATCAACAATCAAAACATCCCAAAAGGGAATTAAGAGGATTCCCTGTACAGTAGTTTGTAAAGGAATGAAATATCTAGACATACAAATATAAAAAATCACTACCCTCTGGCTTTTCTAGGACTCTAGGCAGCACATCTAGGCTTCTCCTTGACACTGTCAAAAGTCTCAATACTAGGGACACAGCTCCCACAGACCTATCTTATGTGTGGTTGAAGCTCTCCTTCTGCCCCTTAGAAGGATGTACCTTTAAAGCATCTACCTTATCCTGGTTTCAAAGCTGAAACTTGGGCACAGAGGTGGGCAGGAACTGTCCCTTCCCTTTGCCTGGTCTCTATACTGCCATAAATGCAGCCGTAGAAAAGGGACAGTGACCTTAAGCAAGCCCTGCCCCATTAGGACCTCAGAGTGACATAGTGACAGCTATCCCTCCGAAGGCCAAAAGAGATAGCACCCCTAGAGCATCCCTGAAAATTGGTGCCCTGCAGCACACCTGAGCAGTGAAGCCATTGTAGAAAGCGAACCAGATCTGGACCATCATGCTGGCCATCGTCTTGTATATGAAGTAGCGCAGAAACTTGCAGATGCGCATGTAGGACCAGCGCCCATGCACTAGCAGCAGCCGCCTCAGGAAGCAGAACTGGCCCAGCACATAGTCACTGCTCTGGACAGCCTGCATGCCCTCCTGGCCTGCCAGCCCCACGCCGATGTCTGCAGCTGCAGGGGACACGCAGCCTGTGGGCCCTGAGCCAGCCCCAGCCCACCACTCGCCTCCCCCTGTCCTGGTATCCGCCACCCACTCTTGATCATGTTGACATCATTGGTGCCGTCCCCGATGGCCATAGTCACCATGTTCTGGTATTTCTTGACCAGCGCCACAATCAAGGCCTTCTGCTTGGGTGTCACCCGGCAGCAGATGACCGCTTGGCACCGAGAGGCCAGTTCCACGAAGGCCCGCTCCCGCCGCACCTCAGGGCTCTCGTGGGTGTCAGCATCTTTGCTCTGTGGCCCCAGCCCTGTGCTCCTCAGCTGGGTCCCAAGGGTCCGCCATATCCGAGAGATACGCCTGGCCTGCAGAAAGTTTGTCCTGTGCTCCTCCGACTGCTGCCAGGACTCCTCATCCACATTTACTCTTTGGACTGGTGCCCGAGGCTCCTTGCGCAGGGACAGCAGCAGCTGGTCCTGGGCAGTGAAAAGGTTGGGGGAAGGTGGTGTGTCAGTCTGTTTGCCCCACCTCCATCAACTCCCTACAACTGGGCACTCGTCTTGCTTCCTGTCTCAACTCTAGGCTGGACTTGACCATATCTCTCTGAGAACCATCTCTTGGTGTGATATTTGCCTGGACTTTTTCAATAGTTCACCCCCATTCCCAGCCTGCTGCTCCTCCCAGTCCCTCCTAAGTGCCTGGGGCCCCCATGGTCAACCTGGAGCTTACTGACCAGGAATTCTCCATTAATGACCATGGCCACATTGACCTGTGGCAGGAACCGGGTCTTCAGACAGCTCTTGCCACTCAGTAGGTTATTTTTCTCCCAGTAGTCCTCCAGGATCCGACTGTAAGAACCCAGTGGCAGCTCAGTCATGCCGCACACAGCTTCATTCCATCCTCTCTCCAGTTGGTTCCTCCTCTGGGAGTCCAGCCAGTTGGAGGTCAAGGACACTCTGCAGACTCTCAAGGCCACACCTGAGCCACAGGTGGCCCTCTCACTCTGCCGTTACCAGCTCATCCAGTCCCACCCCCACTCCTTACACTATATCCTTCTCCTCCAGAATGAGCATGTCCTCAGAGAGCAGCTGGCAAGCAAAGCCGATGTTCACCGCAGTCTCTGCAAAACAGTCCCACTCAGCACTTTGTACACCTTGTCTGGGGCCCAAGTTCACCTGGCCACAGGCTGCAGTTAATCACAGTTGCATGCCCCACCCCCTGGGTACAGCAATTGGTTCAGAAGAGGGCATGTGACCCAGGCTGGCCAATGAAAGCCAGCCCTGAGACTTTGGCTGCAGTTCTCAGCAAAGGGGCCTGGATGCCAGCTGGCTGGGGAGGGGCTCCTAAAGGGAGGTGAGTCCGCGAGCAGGGCCAAGAGACCATTAAACATACTGTGCCTAGGCTCACCGATACTTTCAGGAACCCACAAAAATGACAAGTTGTTTTAACGTCAGAAAATAGAAATGTGAATATAATCCAGTCTGGACATTTGTCTTTATATTAACACAACTG
The DNA here is from genome assembly GCA_004026885.1 of Lyroderma lyra. Lineage (NCBI taxonomy): Eukaryota > Metazoa > Chordata > Mammalia > Chiroptera > Megadermatidae > Lyroderma > Lyroderma lyra. The sequence continues at coordinate 2,268 of PVJL010017494.1, forward strand.
CAAAATGTTGTTTTAAATATTTTATGTGTGCCTTATGCCCACAGAGGTGCTAATGTAGCCTTACTGGCACCCATGCCCAGTAGGGACCTCAAGAACCTGCAAAGGAATTGGGGAGAGTCAGAGGGCCAGGGTCACAGGACCTGAGCTTCTGTGCCATTGACACCCTTAAGTGGCTGGACAACCTCCTGCAGGTGCCCTGAGGTCTCTGAGCCAAGCTGGGCCCATCTATCACATGGGGTAACAAGGGCCCCAATTCCTGGTGCTGTCGTGAGGGCCAAACACCCTGTGCATGCTTGGCACAGTGCCACCAGCCTGAGAGTGGTGCCCCGGGGACCCCAGAAGTTCTATTTATTCCTGTTTCTCCTTTTCTGAGAACCAAGTGAGGGGCACTGCTGAACCCAGACAAGTGGGACAGTCTGAGTGTGGCATTCTGGGCACATATGAGCTCTTTCCCACCAGTCTCCCTTCTCTCCCTGCTGGGGGAGGCTGCACTGGGACCCACCTTGTTTGTCCCCTGTGAGTACCCACACTTTGATGTTTCCTCGCTTGAGACACTGGATGGTTTCAAGGACGCCATCCTGGAGCTTGTCCTCGATGGCTGTGGCTCCCAATAGCTGGGTCAGGGGAGGCACAGGGGGCAGCAAACAGACTGAGCAGGGACCTGGCTAATCTGGCAGCGGGGTGGTGGGGTGGGAATCTGGGGCCTGTAGGGCTGGAGCCAGGGTGCTTGTGCTCCCTGCACCCTGTGCCATGCATACCTGGAGGTTCTTCTCCATCTCCTCATACACCTGGTGTAGGGCATGGGCCCGGTTCTCAAGCTGGATGCTGGCTTCCTGGTGTCGATGGCGCCACTCCTCGTAAAAGTCCTCATCCACCTTCTTGTAGGCCAGACACAGTGTGCGCAGGGTCTGCTGGGCAAAGGACTAGGGGCCGGTGAGAAACCCTGTTACCACTCTGCTTTTCTGGGCAATCTTTCCAGTCCCTGTCCCTCTGCCTGGGCTCCCCAAACCTTGCCCCCTACCCACAGTATGTTTTTCCCAGAGGAGCTGGAATCATGTGCTACTCAGTTTCCCACCTGCTCTGTCTCAGTTCACCCCTGCTCCCAGAGGCCCAGTTCTATTCTGCCTCCAGACTTTGCACTGCAGTGGCCCCACCAAGCTCTGCATGACAATTTCTAACTATCCCTGAAGACCCTCTGTGCAACCCTGCCAGACCCCTCCCTAGCCAGGGATCCCACAGCCCCAGACCCCTCACTCTGACCTCTGGGCTTGGGAATCTCTGTACCCAACACTCTGCCTCATTTTTCAAGGGGCCCTGGAGGTGAGGAGGGAATAGGGAGTATCCTGAAGGACTCTGTCTCCAGCCCTTGAGGAGGACCCAAAGTTCTCTCTTCCCAGGGACACCCTGCAGGCTGTGTGGCCCCAAGGCAGATACCCATGGTGGCTCCTTACTTCCCACTTTTTCCCCTCCCAGGCTTTCTGCCCCATTGGGCAACCCAGGTCATGCTTTCATTCTCTACTGGAGGCTCCCTGGCCATCAGGAGCACTAGACAGGCCTTTGTTCCTCTTGTGCTTCCATTTGCCCATCCGTTCCATGGGTTAGTTGAGCCAAGCCATCTTGCCGAGCTCCTGGGCTCTGACTGCACTTCTTCTGCACTTGCCTGGTCCCTGACAAAGCAAGGCACTCTAGGAGGCCCCAAGTGAGGAGCACAGGGCATTTTTGCACAAATATCCTCGCTGGTCCCTCAGCTAGGTGATGCTGGTGAGAGACTGACATTACATGTCAGCCCCATATTAGGGTAAGGCAAGACAGTCTCTGGAAATGGGGACCTGTGGAAAAGCCTTGAGGACCAAAAGATCCTGAGTGACAGACTGGAGGAAGACATTCAAGCAGAGAGGACAGTGCATGCAAAGGTCCTGGGACATCATCTGAGCAAGGAAGAAACTGCAAGCCAGAAATTGGGATCCTGGGGAACCTCCTGGGGCAAGGAGAGACAAGTCTAGAGGGACTAGAAAGAAATAGAAAGACACAGCTTCAAAAGCTTGGCAGAGAAGTTCAAGCTATACCCATGGAGATGTAAGATTTGGAGCAGGGAGGCTGACCATGTCCTGGGACCCAAGTGTGGCTGGGAAAAGTGAGTGAAATCCAGGGCCAAAGCCTAACCACAGAGTGTCCTGTGTGACTCAAGACAGGTATAGCTTGGAGGTCAGCTCCTCCTCACCTGTGTGTGTCAGGGAGCAGGACTTAGTGTGGTACACAGCCTGGTCAACTGTGCATAACCTTCCTGGGTACCTGAGGCCATTTCTTTGCACACTCTTCTCCCCTGCCTCCCTGCCCCTCCAATCTATCCTTTCTCCCTTCCCACTGGGACTCACGGCCAAGGCCTCCTCCGTGGTCCACTCTGTCAAGCTCTTCTTGTACAAGCGATCAAAGATGACAGTGTCAGCACCTTTGGTGTAGAGGTAGATGGAGCCCTCGGGGTTGCGGACTATGGAGGGAGAGGCCTGACTGCACACACGTGCTCCCCTCCTTGTCCATCTCTACCCTGGGGCTGTGGGTGCTCACCCAGAATGGACATTCGTTTTCGGATGCTATTGAAGTCCATCATGGCCAAGACCTGGTACACCCGCTTCTCCCCTAGCTCCATCACTGTGATGCTGTCCTGTGTGCGTGTCAGGAACACATAGCCGAAATTCCGGGCCGCTGTGACCAGAGCCTCCTCATCAGGAGAAGCCGCCTCATATAATAGCTGGTCTGGTGAGGAAGGGGACCCCAGGGTGGGGGTTGAGGGAGGGTCTCATTCGCTGACAACCTGCCATCTTTCGGGGACCAACCCCCATCTGTAGCAAGTCCCACTTGTATCTCTGTGGTCCAGGGGGAGGAAACAAGCACAGTGGGTGCTCACTGGTTATTGATAAGACAATGGTCCCTTGGGCCAGTACAACTTCTAAGCCCAATAAAGGAAGGTAGGCTCTTGGGTCCCAGTCTGGATGACTTTCCCCTCCTGGCTTATAACAGATCTCAAGCCTGGACACCCTCTAGGTCCAGTAGAGGTGGGGCTTGGGACAGGGGCTTGAGCACCCTCTCAGCAGGATAACAGGAGCCAGGGCCCTGAGCACCCTTGTGGGTGGGAGTGGGGTAGAGTGGCCTATGGGCCCTCACCATCTCTCTCCTGCACCATCACTGTATGGCAGATGGCCAGCAGGCGCCAGAACTCCTGCACCATCTTGTCCTCCTTGCCAAGCACGGCACTAAGGAGCCTCATATTGCAGAAACACAGCTTCCCATCAGCAAATTTGTTCCAGAGGTAGGGATTCTCCTGTTGGGTGTTGGGGAAGGGATGCAGGCTGCTTCTGGGTGGGTCACTGCCTGGACCCCTACCATCCAGTGCTGCAGAATGGCTGCCACTCACCTTCTGCAGGGCCTCGTCCTCGTCAGGGCCTGGAGAAAGACCCTGCTTCAGGCCTCAGCTCCCCAGGACCCCTTGGGGTCCTGCAGCACCCGGCCCCCAGTGTCATGCTTCCTGGGGTTGCCGGATGCAGCCAGATAAGCCAGGCCAGGACCCTATACCCTGAGCAACTAAGGATACCCTGCACAGCTTTGCCTCCTACACAGCTTTGCCTCCTGCACAAAAGAAGGAAAGATAGGCCACATCTATTTGTGAACCTCAGAAGGAAAGCCCAGAGCGAGCCTTGGCCTCATGGAGGGCATCTTGTTGGCTCTGTCCATGAAGATTTTTAAAACTCGGACTTGGCTACCTACTTTGAAAACTGGGTGACTTCACATTAAAACCCATACCCAGAGCTTCTAGAAACCTGAGAGAAACCAGCCTGGAACTGATGCTACTTGCCACCCTATTACTTATCCCTCCAACTCTGGCTGAGGTTCAGGTGACGTTTCTGTTTCTTATACTGGTGACTGCCCACTACACCCAGTGATTACCCAGCTGGGTGCTCTGTGAGCTCCCACTCTAACATGTCTCCTAGTTATAAACTAGGCCAGGGGTCATTAAACTGTGCTACAACTAGCTTTTGTATGGAATGCAAGCTAAGAAGGGCTTTCACATTTCTAATTGGTTGGGGATAAATGGAAAAATTATTGTCTCATAACACATGAAAATGCTACGAAATTCAAAGCTTGGCATCCACTTGCAGTGGCTGCTTTCCTGGGACAAGTGATGAGCCTCCTACAGAGACAATGTGACCAGGGGAGCATATTGATTCACTGGCCCTTGTCAGAAATAGCTTGCTAACCCCTAAATGAGACACTGCAGTTCTGTGGCTCAGATCTGGGTGGGAGCTCTGGAGGTGGGGCTGAGTGTGGGGCAGATCCGACATCCCTGAGACCCACTCAGGTTTCCAAGTGGTCACAGCCTCCCAGAGGCCCTCCTACACCCCAAAGTTGTCCTTGCTGGGTGGCCCGGGGGAAGGGACACACCACAGCTGGTGGTCCTCACCATAGATGATGCCATTGATGCAGCACTTCTTGAAGGTCATAATGTTCTCCGTAAGTGTACCAGTCTTGTCCGAGAAGATATACTCCACCTGGCCCAGTTGGTCATTGAGGCTGGTGTTGCGGGCCTTGGCATGTATGTCCTGGGGTGCATGGTACATCTGCATGTCCCAGCCAATGAACATGCTGTTCCCCAGGTAGATGAATTCCGCTCTGCAAATGCATGCCGAGTCACACCCCTATCTACCACCTCCTAGCTCCTGCTGCTCCCCAGCTGAGGAGTGGGTGGGGAGGAGGCCCTTGGACTTACATGATGAACATGGCCATGGGCACCATGACGCTGAGCTGAACGAGGAAGCTCCAGAAGATGAAGAAGGACTCAGTGGCCACACTGTACACATGCAGCTTGGACACATAGTGGTGCTTGGTCTTGAATTCTGTTGCCTTGTACCAGAAGCCCAAGGTCAAGGCTGTGGAGATGAGTGCCAGGAACATGAAGATCTGTATAGCAGATGGGAGGCAGTGAAGCATGGGGACCCAGGGTGATACCAATATATCCTAGAGACTTGCCAATGGGGACACACTCAAGTTGTGAAAAAACACAGAATTGGGACCCCCCCGCCCCCGCACACACACACGCACACCAGTTCTGCTATTAGGACAGGAGAGGAGGACGGGGGGTGGATGTGGCTGGCATCCCAAGGAGAGGTCAACTTGCAGGGGTTTTGCTGGTTTTTATGGTTGCTATTTTATAAATTATTGTTACGGTGACTTTTAAAAAGATAAAGTTGATTAAGCAAGAAGTTAAGAATTATTACATGTCTGTGGAGGGTAGGTGAGCATTTTATTGCATGTCAGGATCAAATTTTGTTAAGAATTTTAAAAAATCATGATTGTAAGAAAAGATCTCTGACCCACAGACCTGTTTGTAAAATCAGGTTGTATTGTGTAGAGGAAGAAGCCTGAGTCCTGGAAAATGACAAATGGTGCTTTTGACTGTGGAGAGAGGTCCTTTCCCTCCACTCTGCATCCCCTCACCCCAGGGCAGGGGCCTCTGGGCAGCTCACCAGGACCACCAGCCTGTTCATCAGGTGGTCCATCTTGCTTCTCTTCAGATAGATCTTGCCACAGTTCTTCATGATCTTTGTGTCAAAACCTGCAGGGTTTGTATCCACCCACCCATCCATTCATCCATCCAGCTATCTGTCCATCCTTCCATCCATCCATCTACACATCCATCAATCTGTCTGTCCATCTGTCCATCTATCTGTCAGCTCACCCAACCACCCATATACCCATCCACCCACCTCTCCATCCATCCATCCACCTACCTATCCATCCCTCCATCCATCCCTCCACCCATCCACCCACTGCCCAGCTGCCCATCCTCACATTTACATACAAGCACCCTACTTTTTCCAGCCAAACAAAGGTTTTGGTTCAATGTGTCTATGTCCATAGTTTCAGAACTCCCCCATAGAAGCCATGCTGGGAAGCCCCACATCTCATGGCAGAAGACATGCAGTAGCCAGGTTTGGCCTTGTGACTTCTTGCCAATGACTTCAACATTCTCACCCAACCCCCCCCCCACCCCCATGCTGCAGAGGCCCCAGAGAGGCTGTACCAGCATAGATGACCATTCCATAGCAGGTGTCTGTGTTTCGAATCTTGTAGCCACGTAGGAGGATGTTGCCAATGTCCAAGGGGTATTTCTTGCCCTCCCACTCCATGCACCCCACGAACTGGTGCATCCGGCTGTTGGGTTCCTCACATACCACCTTGCCTGTGGGTAACCGGGTAGTCAGGGAGCCAAGGGCATGGCTGGGCTTGGGCCACTTCTCTCCAATGCAGCGTGGAGCAGAGTGTGAGGAGCATTCTGTCACCTTCTGGCTCCAGCCACCCTCATGGGTCCCACAGTTCCCCAAACTTGCCCTGCTGGCACTTCCACCCACTTACGCCCAGCCACCACACAGCTTTCTCTTGAATGCTTCAGGGCCTTTTGGCATGCTGTTCCCTGTGCCAGTATTCACACCTCCTCACAGGAGCCCTGCCTGATTCTTCAGCCCTATCAGTTTCCCCATACCAAGTCCCCTTCATCATAGTTACAATTCTGAAATGTCACTAGACATTTATTCCTATTTGTAGCATCACAAATGTCTGTGAGAGGAAGTGCTAGCCTCATCTCAGCCATGCTGAGAACCCCAGGGCCCAGCCTAGTCCAGTACTTGGCACACAGTGCCTGGCCCTCTCTGTAAGGGAGATCTTCCCCCAGATATCACATGCAACCAGTGCTTGGATGTCAGAACAAAGGGGCTGTGGTTTGAGAGAAAGATTCCACACTAGCACCAATTAAAGAGTAATAAGACAAGAAAAAAATAGTGCATTTCCTTAGAGGAAAAAGTAACTGTACCCAAAGTTGTGAAATGTCTCACTTTCTAGATGGAAAATAAGAAACTGTGAGGTGTGGGCTGGTCCCTGTGCTGCCTTTTAGATTAAACAACCAAAAAATTTTTCATTTTAATGTGATGTTTTAAAAATAAAATGTTAACATCTGATAAAACAGTGTAGAGTATGTTTTGTTAACAATAACAGAAAACACCCTGACTGTTGTTACATGGATTTAGGGGACACAAAACAGGTCTGGGATAAGCAGGCTTATTGAAAGATGCCTCAACCCACAACACCCCTCTAGCATACCCCATCACCATCCACAAATCCCAGTAAGCTTGGGAACTTTCATGCCCACTGCACAGAGCGGCAGATGGAGGCCCAGATGGGATTGATGGACTGCCACCTCTCACCTTGGAAGGAAGCCATCTTCCTTACATTGGTCAGCTTGTGGTGGGTGACCGCTGGGGCTTGCCTGAACTTCAAGTTAGTCTCGCTGGTGAGGAGAAGGGGAGTGAGGTAAAAGGTGGGAGCAGACAGTATGCAGGCAAGGTTCTTTTACCCCACCTCCTCCAGAGTCACTCAAACATTTTTGCCAAGACCCTACTATGCACCAGCTGCCAATCAGGAGGCTGAGGCCCAGAGAAAAAGAGGGCCTTGCCCAAGGTCACATGGGATGTTTGAAAAGGTCTGAGGCCAGACCTTTCTTGCTTTCAGGGAGGCTATACCTGGTGCATAGCAGGGCCTTCAGAAATGGTGCAAAGAAGGTGGGTTCCTTAGCCTGGTTTAATGTTACTGCCCTTGCCAGCTTGCAGCTGCCCCATAAGTGCTCCAAGGACAAATGACCTAACTATCCAAGTGGGCTTGGGGAGCCACCTTTTGTGGCTTTTGGGGAAGGTCTCACTGGTGTCCAGGCCCCCACACCTCTATTGATGACTTGCACCTCACCCATCAATGTCGGCTGTCTCCACATAGCACAAGCTACTGGGCTCTGTGCTGGCCAGCAAGAGCATGTCAGCCTAGGGGTGAGTTGGAGGGGTAAGAGGAAGAAAACAGAATTTTAGGTAGGGGGATGGCAGGAGGAAAGCAAGTAGGAAGGCAGTCCTTCCCAGGAGCAGGGATTTCTGGGCTAGGCTGACAGCCGCTTACCGGGACAATGTTGTCTTTGTGCAGACAAACCAGGTCTCCTACACACAAGTTCTTCCATTTTCTCCAGAGGAATCTATGGGAATATGTGGCCAGCCTAAGAGGGGGTTCCAACCAAGCCCAGCTTTGGAAACCCCAGCCTCTGTGCCACTCCAAAGCTAGAAGAACAGGGCAGGATAGGGGCTGTGGGGCTCATTCCATGCAGAAGGTCCAGCCTTCCCTGACACCAACCACTCCTCCCTGTTCCATATCCAAGGCCCTTCAGACCTTCCCTGCCTCTCCCTTAGCTGAAATCTCAGACTTGCATGGGTTAACAATTTGGTCCTCAGCCTCTGTTCCATCATAGGGCCCACTCTAGGCCTGGTAGACAGCAGACACTTAATAAAGGCTGGCTGGGTCCCTGTCAGATGTCAGAGGAGCATGGAAGGTTCTAGGAACTCTGCTGGGCATACCTCCCTGACATGTCCTCAACCCCAATACCTCCCAGGCCATCCTGGAGTCCCCTTCCTGCAGATGGATCCCTCACAACACACACACACACACACACACACACACACACACACACAGCACGGCCTCACCTCTTCCCCACCAGCATCTGGCAAGGCCTGTTGTTGATGGTCCTGTCATTCCTGTGTCGCCCCTGAGTCAACAGAAGGTGGGTCTGAGGGGTGGCCTTGCCACCAGCCATGCCTCCACACTGTGCTGGGGAGGACCCAGGTGCAGAGCACAGTTCCAGATCACACAGGTAGCCCCGCTAGTGAGCCCATGCCATCTACATCTGTCCAAGAAGCCCAGGGGTGGTGTGGGAGCTACTTGGATATCTGCTGCTGGCAGCAGAAATAAGGTAGACTCCATCTGTCACCCAGTGTGGCTGCCAAGATGACAGGACCAAAGAGCCATAGGGAACATGTCCCTAGTGGAAGAAGAAAAGAACCCTGCCCTGCCCTCCCTCCCTCCTCCGATCCCCACAGCCCCTACTTACAATGTCATCTACCAGGTCTCGGGTGGCCCGGATGACGAGGAGGCAGACATATGGTGTGAAGAGAGTGAACCAGGGCAGTGTGGAGATTTCGGGGATGCCCTGACATGGAGGATGGGTTATTCCAGATGCCACCCCTCCCTTAACCATCTCTCCATGTTCTCCTACCAAGCTCCTCAACCTGGCATCCTGTGTCCCACCTGCCAGCCACCTGAGCCTGGGGCCAACTACCTCCCACCACAAACCTTGGGAGAACTGCCTCTCCCTCTTCCACAACTTCTCCCTAGCAAACTCATTTTCCTTCTATGCCCATTTCCCATGTCACTCCTTCAGGAAAACACTTTAACTCCAAGCTTTTTCCCTCCTCAAAGGCTTGGCTTTACTGTTCCCTCCCTGTAGCCATGGTCCTTTTGGTCACTTTTCAGGCATAAGCATCAAGTGAGCCCCAGACCAGACTGCGTGGGGAGTGGGTCCCATCCCATCACTGGTCCCTACCATGTGGTTTAATGACAGTGGATATCAGGGCCACTGCCACGTCCTTGGTGTTCAGCACAGGACTTGCACATAGTAAGTGTTCAATTTTTATTGAATGAATGGATAAAAGCAGAGGGGGTCATGTGGCTGAGGCCATCTATCCTGGGGAGAAGCTGTGCCTTCCTCGGACCTGAGGAGCCACCTATGCCATCATCATTTAACATATATTGAGTACCTCCTGTGTGCCTGGGCTAAGCAGTGGAGGTGCAGCCATAAGGGTGCTCTTAGTGTATGAGGAGCCAGATACTGACCCCTAAGCACACGGGCAAACACACACTTAAACTGCCATGTGTCTACAGAGTCATGTGGTGAGAGTTGTCAGGGAGGGTTTCCTGAAGGAGGTGACTTGAGCAGGTGGAGGAATGATGTGTGCATAGGCACTGACCCCTGGGGCTGTCCCCACCCCACCTGGAGGATGATGACAAGAAGGAAGTAGAGGTTTGATATACGGTGGAACTGTTCATACAGGTTCAAGGGCAGGAAGGAGAAGAAGTTGTACTTGGCCGTGTGGATGACATTGTCCTGGAATGACAGCCAGTGTGGGGCACTGCTCAGATCAGGGTCCTACTGCTTGTCCCGCCCCACCTGGCCTCCCCAGGCTCTTGGCCACAACCAGCAATAATTGAGCGCCCGCTGAAGACAAAGCCTTGAGCCAGCATTAACTATCTACGGAATTCAAGACCTTAAGCCAGCTTTACTGAGCACTAACTGAATGCAAGGCCCTAAGGCCAGCATTTACTGAGTGCCTGCTGAATACAAAGCCTTAAGCCAACATTAATTGATCCCATATTGGGTGAAAGGCCCATTAAGTGGGGTGGTGACATGCATGCCTAAAATCCTCTTGTGTGTGTCCAACTTTCCCAAAATGAGACACGCATGAGGATTTTAGGCAGAGCCCAATGGACACATTGTACTTTTAAGGTTTCCTATTAACTTATTTTAATTAATTGGGGTGGCACTAATGAGACAGGAAACTCTAGCAACTAATAGGTGATTAGTTCATAATTAAAATTGGGGACTGGGGAGGTTGGGTGAGAGGAGAGAGGGGAGGGCAGTGGGGCTGAGGTCACCCACGTTGTACTTCTTCCTCTGACAACACAGAAAGGCCTTCTCCTTGAACTGGTTGTTGTAGGCCCGGTCGTTGGCCTTCACCTCCCAGGTGAATGCTGAAGTCAGAGAGAGTGGGGTGGGGTGTCACATGGGGCACAGACAAACACTGCCTAATTACCTCCCAGAGGAGGGCTAATGGGCCCCCAGGGACCTGCGGAGGACATGGCCACAGGTGTGGGTGTGGGATCTGGCAAACAAACGCCACCCTGGGCCATTCCATAGTTTCAGAGGACAGGCCATGAAAGATCCATTCCTGCCGATTCCTTTTATAGAAGGTGGTTAACTGAGGCCCAGTGCCAGGCTCTGAGGTGTTCCAGGCTGAGGCCAGCCCAGATATTTCAGGTCTGCAGTCCCTGAGTCTAACTCTCAATGGGGTTGGGGACTATTTATAAGCCAACAAGAACTCCATGCTGGGCTTGTCTATCCAGTCCAGTTTCAGCCACCACACTCTGTAATGCCCCTTGGCTTTCTTAATGGATCCATCCCACCCCATGCTCATCCCTAGAACACACACCTGAGTTCTTCTCCCCCTCAAGGTCCTCACGGTAGGCCAGACTGTCCATGTTGTGGAGCTGTTGGAGAGAAAGGCTCAAGGTCACAACAGTGGTGCAGGCCTTGACAGACATTGTCCATTACTCTGCCTGCTCCAAAATGTTACCTCTTACAAACATCGGCTGCACCCTCCTCGAGTTCTCAAAGCCCAGCCACTGGCCCTGTGACTTTCCCTGGGTGTGTGGGGCCTCAGCTGATTCCCAATCCTGCAATAGCCCATGGCCACCAGTTTCCACAGCTACCAAGCTGAGGTTGCCTCATCTTCCATTAAAGCCTGTCCCTGAGGTTTCAAAATTCTACTTCCACTGCTGCCCAGCCCCAGGGTTGCCCTCAGTACAGGCCGCCATCACCTTTTCCTCCTGGTTGCACCCACCTTTCTCCAGTCCCAATCCCAAGATAGTACAAAATGCCAACCTCATGAGGGGTTCAATCAGTGTTTGTTGACTGACTACATAGGGCCCTGGGGTTATGCATTATATCCCCAAGTGTGTATAAGAGGGCCAAGTTGCTCAGAGAAGATCCCCAAGTGTGTATAATGGGGCCAAGTTGCTCTGAGAAGTCTGAAATGGTCTTGAGGCAGTTAACCAAGATGCGCAGAGACACCACACCGTCCACAGAGCCTGGAACCTTCCCCTACCGGCTAGTTCATGGTCACTCTTTCCATTGCCAGAAATTTGAGTCTCATCAGGGGGCTCTCAGGAGCTCCCAAAGTGACCCCCCCCAGCACTCACTAGCTCTGTCCTCTTTAAGCCCTTGCAGGGGCTGTTCCTTCTGCCCAGAACACCCTTCTGGCATGCCTGATCAATACCTCATCACCCTTCCGGTCTCAGCTCATACTTCTGAGATGAGTCTAGCTTGTTCAGGCATCTCCTCTGGGCTCCCACCTTGTCTGGGGTGTCCCTCATCCCAGGTCTCATCACCTTCTCTCCTCTGCTTCTTTTCCTGTCTAGGCTGCCTGCTGAACTGGGAACCTCCCAGGCCAGGGACAACTGGCATCTGAGTCATGGGTGTCCCCAAAGCCCCAAAAGGAGGACCTGGCTCAGGGCCAGTTCTGATGCTCCCGGGAACCTGAGCAGGGCCCATGCCCATTCATTAGATCAGATGTGAGGCTCAGGGTGAGTGAGTCTTAGCCGGTGAGACCCAAAGCCCAGGAAGACCCAGTGGGGGGCAGGTGGCTTTGGAGGGGTGCTGGGATGGCCAGAATCCACCCAAAGTGTATCTGGAGCAGCAAGACGACCCTAGCATTTGTCTCCTCCTCACTGCCACCCAGCTCATTAGCCCCCAGAAGCCCTGAGCATTCCCACAGCCGCAGGGAACAGGGTTCAAAGCTTAACACTCTTCCTGGACTGGGAGATCCGCGTCCACACAAGATCAGGCGCCCCGGCACCCACTTAGGACCCCGCCCCGTGCGAACCTCTAGGGGAGCCCCCCTTTGCCCTGCCGCTGCGACCTTCTGCCATCCCTCCCTCAGCGAAGGTGCCCGGGACCCCAAGGGATGCATGGCAGAGGCAGCGCGCCGCTTACCTGTCAGAGCCAGAGCGGGCAGGGCCAGGCTGCGAGGGGCAGTCCACGGGCTTCCAGGGTGGCAGATCTGGTGGAACTGTTGGCCTGTCACCAACGGTTGAAACTGGCGGTTCTGTGTGGGCGCGAGGTGGCGCTGAGCGAAGGGCGGGGCCGAGGAGGAATCAAGGGCGGGACCAGGGCAGATGGGGAGTCCCATTGGCAGGAGCTGGGCTGAAAGGCGGGGCCAGTGCAGAAACGGAGCAGAGCTGGGCTACGGTAGGGGCAGGGATTCGGGAACAGGACCCTGAAGAGTGGGCCAGGGTAGGGGCAGGCAAGGGCGGGTCCTTTAGGTGGGGCCAGGGCACAGGCAAAGCCTGGGAGGGTCTGTGGTGCGTTGGTCGCATAGGCGCGAGCCCAGATCCAGGCGTCGCGAGGTGTTAGCGTGCGGATGGCTGTAGAGGATTAGTGGCGTGGCCTTGCACACAGGAGCGGGATGAGGGCGTCTTGCTAGCTACAGGGTATTAGGGACCGGTCTTTAAGAGCGGGATCCTGTAAAGCTGGGCCTAGGAGCCGAGATTGGGCGGGGCTCGTGTGGGGCCGGAGGCGGAGAAAGGGGACACGTAGGTAAGTAACCGCTGGTACCTGTGCCAGGGCTTGAGTCCGAGCTGCGTGCTTGGGTTTTCACACCTCCTATACGCCCGTGCAGTGCTGGGCCCCGAGCTAGGAGCGGCGGTTAGAGCCACTGAGACCATCCCAACGCCAGGAGGAGACCCACAGGGCTCTGTTCCTGGGCAGCGGGGGTTCTGGGGGACGGGGCCCTTCCTGAACGTGATAGCGGTGAGAGACAACGGTGAGGATGGACGACCTCCGACCAAAGATGGAGAGCTAGAGCCAGGTCGGAAGGGTGTGTAGAAGTGGCTACTAAAGTTAAGGTCCCCCTGAGAGTGTGGGGCCATACTTGGGGGCACAGGGGAGATGATTAGGCTCCGTTTTTCATATTTTCACTTTTAGGAACCCCCTAAATCCTGGCAATTAGAAAGACAGTGGATCCTGGACACTTTCCCCACCCTTTCCCCAAAGCTGGGGGTCACTCCTTGTGGCCCAGCCCTGACCCAACATACGGGAGTGCATGTGTCTTTAACTCTGTGCCTTAGTCTTCCCTAGGCTAGAGTACCACTGGGGCACCAGCATCACCTAGGAGTAGATGTTGCATGGATGAATAGGTGGGTGGTGACTGCACACAGGATCCTACCTCCCACTTCAGAACAGCAACCTCCTACTCAAGATTTCTTTGGAGGCAGGTCTATACATTCTACTTGGCCTCTGGAGGGAGACCAGGTGGAACTCTCCTTTTATTCATTCACTCCAAAAACATTTATTCTACCCAGTGGTTAAGGAAAAAACACTAGGAAAGGGGCTTGAACAAATTGTCCTAACAGTCTTTAGGAGAGACCGTACTGGGCAGCTGTGAGGAGTGAGTCAGGGGACACAACTTCTTCCCTAGGGTAGTAACAGTGCACAGAGGAGGTTTCCAAGCAGCAAGAAATGGTTTCCAAGAGCCAAAGTTAAAAGTTTGCATATTTCCTAAGCTGGAGAGATTGACCCCCAGCTGCCCATTGCCCCCCCCCCCCACTACCTCACAGTGCTTTGAAAAGGGAGTGCAGACACCACACAGACACAGGTTTCGATGAAGTCACAGAGACCAAACACTTGTTTACAAAAAAGCATGAGAAAATAAACCAGACACAACAGCCCCAGAGGGATGTGACAGTGGCAGGGGCCTGACTAAACTAAACCCCACATGACTCCAGGGCCTCTAAAACCCAGAGAAGAAAGCAGTGCAGCCCTGGCCCAGGAAGCCATTAAGGTAGGGGCTGCTGTAGGCCATTAGCAAAAGTCTGAATGACAGGGTGGCAAAAGCCCCTTCCAGGCAGCTCTCTTCAAGGACCTTTGTGTCCTGGCCTCCAGACCTGAGGACCCCAAGCAACTCCTCCCCCAGGAGGCTCCTTCTGGTTTCACCTTTTACTTGGAGTAAATGAAAAACTAAAACCTGAACAGCCCTGGCTCTCCCACCACCACAAGAATGATGACGCAAAAATGGGGCAGATTCAAGGCACTGGGTACACACACATTGCAGGGAAGCAGCAGATGGTACAGTGGCCCTCAGCTGGCCTGCTCTCTCGGTGGGAGACTGTCAGATGTGCAAGCACACTCATAGGATTAGGTTGCTGGCATTGCCATCAGAGCACCCCAAAGGGTAGGAAGTGTGACAGCCCCCAATGCAGGCTGCCCAAGCAGACTCTGGGTCTGCTTGGGAAAATGCATCCCCGGGGCAGGGGGTGGCTTGGGTGCTGGAGCTGGCTTTCCTACAAGTGAGCAAGGTTTTATTTGTGCTCTCCCATTGGGACAGGTCCTGGTCACCAGGACAGTGACTTACACGGAATGCATACAGCCACACAGAGCACTGAGACCACCACCAGACACCATGAGATCTAAAATCTATGCAAACATTTATTGTCTCTGCCATGGGGCTCTGGACCTTGACAGAAAGCCCTGAGGAGAGGGTGGGTTTTGGTGGAAAGTGTTCAGAGGCTGAGGGCCCTGGGGCATCTGGAGGGTCAGTCCCTGGGTGCTAGGGGAGAGTCTGGCTCCCTTTATTTTCATCTTTCTCTTATTTTCCATCTTTGCAGGTGGGCTGAATGTCTGCAGAGGACAACTTCCCCTGGTGCCAGTGGCTCTTCTTCAGAAAAGATATCCTCCTAGGGTGACTTCTTGATGCTCAGGGCCAATTCTTCCTCACACAGGACATGGCTGCTGACCCCTGTTGACCTGTGAAGACTTGTACCCTGTGTGATGAGGTCTGTGTAGCCCTCCCGGTGGGAGAAGGCATAGCTGGAACGCCAGACACGTGACTCCCGCGGTAGGTAAGGAACAGACTCCATGGTGATAATCTCCTCAGCCGGAAGCTCCTCCTCCTCCTCCTGCAGAGCAAAGGGGCAAGCGAGGGTTATCAGGCTCTCATGCTGTGTCGATTGCTCTCAGGTCCACTGATCCCTGTGAGGGCCATTAAGAGCTGTTGGCCACCATTTATGGCCAGGCTCTTCCCTACCCAGTTGACTCAGCCAGAGTCATCCCTG